>VNJW01008389.1:0-17676 GCA_008042615.1 Drosophila auraria | reverse complement strand
ACCTGAATGGCGACATGCTTAGTGTGCTGGACTTTAAATCTAAAGGTCACGTGTTCGAGTCCCAGTCGGAACAATTGTGTTTCAGAAATGTAAGTTGCTTTATAAAACATTTATAATATTTACATCCATTTAACAGTAACATATTAACTTACATAGCAGTGTCGGTTAGGTTATCTTTGGACGATTTAAGGACTCCTTTTTTTAAAAATCCATAAGCTAATAGAGGAGTCCGCACGGAGTCCTTGCGGTTTATCTACAGGAGCATTTTGGGACTCCGAAAACACTCCTTCTAGGACTCCTAAAGGAGCACTGTTTTCATATAAATTGAAAAGGCCATTTTCTCCCGCAAACATGCTCCCTTAGGACACCTTTCGGAGCCTCCCTAGGAGGGTTTGAGCTCCGCACAGGGAGTCCTAAAGGAGCACCCTGCGGACTCCGATGGATGGCTGGGACTGGTTAAAAATAACAGTTATGGAACTGGTTTGACACCCTGGCGGAAAGTCAAGTCTCTAAAAACTGGTCGTATTGCTTACGTTTTTGAACGTCTTAGCACCGTGTACGCTTAGGACCCCTCCTTATAAGTATCGGGGTGAAGACGGAGAGCCAGCATGTGATATTCTTTTTGTATATCCTCCTCGCTGGCGTCGTAGTAGTTCTTGACCATATTTTCCTTGCTAGGTTATAGTGTTCATTTCAGACGATTGCTCAAATACTGGGAGACTAGTTTGCGTAGAAACCTACAGACACACAGACGTACATGGCTAGATCGACTCGGCTGCTGATGTTGATCAAAATTGTATACATTAATACTTATGGGGTCGGATATGTCTCCTTCACCGCGTTGCAAACAATTGGCCAAAATTATAATACCCTCTCCAAGGGTATAAAAACATAACTTAGCAATTATATTTAAAGATATAACGATACCCAAATAAGTTCTTTAAGGAGAATATAAATTAATAAAATCTTTATCAAAATAAATTTAAATCGTGTGTCATCCAGCTTTTTTCCGCCAATAAGCACTATAAATATCGATAGCATCATAAAAAATCAGCTGATAACAACATAGGTTATCGATACTAGAAACACTTCCATCCAAATACGGATAAATGGAAACCGTTTTCAGGTACGCGCAGATATATAAAAATTAACTTAATAAAATAAAAAAATTTGAACTATTTCAAAAAAAAAAAAAAAAACAGCCCCTCATATAAGTTGGCCCGCGTTGTCAATCGTAGGATTATTCATTGTCAACGCGGTAAAAACGACTACCGCTAATTAAAATGGTCGAACCATATTAATATGTTTATTACCTCAATCAGAGATATATCCATCATACACTAATACTAATATAGTTTTAAGCATGATACAATTATACAAGGTAATCTCATCGAGAAAGCTGCCCTCAGTTGGGGACGATATTTTGACAGTCGTTCGTTAAACGTTGTCGGAAAAGGTTGAGATCGATTTTTTTTGTCATTTTCTTCTAAAAAAAATGTAAATAAAGAACAAAACAGAATTTGTTTGCGTTCTGGTAGCACATGACCGCTGCGTGTGCGCACTGCGCCGCCGTCTTGCCCTTCGACATCTATTTAACGTCGCTGCGTACCACGAGAGCCAGCTTAGTGGACCTTTCGAAGGCGACGCTGTTCCTAAGGAACTTCTGCAAAATGCTATTTGATGTGGGCATTCTTCTGGCTCTGCTGCCCTTTTACTTTGTCCTAGCTTACAATTTAGAATTTAAAATTTAAATAAAAAATTAACAATACAAAAACAAATATTAATTGGACAGAAATTTCTTAAAATTTTAAATTAATTAAATAAATTCTTAAAAATATTGCTTAAATTAAATTACATATTTAATTTGTAAATATCTAGTTTTATATTTGTTACAAATCATTCTAAAAAATTCATTTAATTACACCTTTTTTTTAAATAACTAATTTTATTTATGACCGAAATTATTTCTTGCCTGTCAGAGAAATAATGAAAACTAAGAGTGCTTTATCTTTCTAGCACGTCTCTCTGAGAGCGGATCGAGAGATCTGTCAATTTATCGTCCTTGTCAAAGCTGATGAGATTACCTTGTATAATTATATCATGGTTTTAAGATTTATCTTAAAATTAGTCTTCCAATGAGAACTAAATGCTTTTTAACCAGTATCTACTGTATGAATAGTGCTGTAAAACGCAGACAAGTGCGTCAGGCTTGCCAGACCGTCCCGTGCATAACAAAGGCTGCCGGACTTTTTAGAAGACAAAACACGTGTGTGTGCGCATTCTTTTTGGTGTGAAACGAGCGTGCGGCTAGAATTTGATTGCGGACCGAAAATATAGACAAATAGTGAAACAAACATGACGGAGCAAGTGAAATTGGCCCATGCCGTCGTCCTGCAGCATCTGCAATCCGTGGACAAGAACCTGGCGAAGGTCTTTCAGCAGAAGACGAAAGCGGTAAGTTTCACTGCAGAGCGGCAAGTGCAACGAATTCGAATGCACCCAAATCGTGCGACTGTGTGCGTCGCCGCATCTGGATGGCCGTGTGCCGGATTTCAACCTGGCAAAGACCACCAGCTCCTATCACGGGTTGCTGCCGACTTGTCACACATGCCTCCCCCGACGATGACCACGTGTTGTTCACTAACCACAACTCTTCCACCTTTTCATCCGCAGGCCAGTCTAGCCAAGAACACGCCAAAGTTCGTCGAAATTCTGCAGTTCTTCCAGACGAACAGCCCCGCAAAAATCCCGGCCATAAAGGCTTCCGCGGCTGACAGCAGCGATGACAGCGACTCTGACTCCGATGCGGCGCCTGCGCCCGCCAAGAAGACCGCAGCCGCTCCAGTGACAAACGGAAAGGCCGCCAAGCCGGCTGCCTCCTCGAGCAGCGAGGACAGCGACTCCGAAGAAGAGCAGAAGAAGCCAGTGGTCAAGGCCTCCCCAGCAAAGGCAGCGCCCGCAAAGAAGGCCGAGTCTTCGAGCGAGGACAGCTCCTCGGACGACGAGGCACCGAAGAAGGCAGCGCCAGCCAAGGCTGCTCCGGCCAAGAAGGGCGCCTCCTCGAGCGACGATAGTGACAGTTCCGAGGAAGAGAAAAAACCCGTGGCAAAGGCTACCCCAGCTAAGGCAGCTCCTGCCAAGAAGGCAGCATCTACCAGCGAAGACAGCAGCTCAGAGGAAGAGGCAAAACCCGCCGCCAAGGCTCCGGCTAAGGCAGCGCCGGCCAAAAAGGCCGAATCCTCTAGCGAGGACAGTGATTCGGATGAGGAGCCAGCCGCCAAGAAGGCTGCTCCTGCTAAGCCAGCTGCCAAGCCTGCCGCTAAGGCTGCAGCCTCTTCCAGCAGCGAGGACAGCGACTCTGAGGATGAGAAGCCCGCAGCTAAGGCCCCAGCCAAGCCGGCTCCCGCCAAGAAGGCAGCCTCTTCCAGTGAGGACAGTTCTTCCGAAGACGAGGCACCCAAGAAGGCAGCCGCTCCAGCGAAGGCCACTCCAGCAAAGGCTGCCAAGAAGGCAGACACATCCAGCGAGGGCAGCTCCTCAGATGAGGAGGAAGCAGCTCCCAAGAAGCCAGCTGCCAAGGCTGCTCCGGCAAAGGCTGCTCCTGCCAAGAAGGCCGATTCTGAGGACTCTTCTGACGACAGCGACAGTTCCGAAGATGAGAAGCCCAAGGCCAAGGCTGTTGCTACCAAGGCAGCTCCTGCTAAGGCTGCCGCCTCGAGCAGCGACGACTCTAGCGATGATGACGCGCCAGCTGCTGTAAAGCCAGCTGTCAAGAAGACCGCAGCACCTGCCAAAAAGGACGACTCCTCCTCAGACGATGACTCTTCGGAGGATGAGGCACCAGCAGCAAAGAAGCCGGTGCCGGCGGCCAAGAAGGCGGAGAGCAGCAGCGACAGCAGCGACTCTGAGGAGGAGCCCGGAGAGGCCAAGCCCCAGGCAGTGGCCAATGGCGGTAAAAAGCGCAAGTTTAGTGGCGGCGATGCGGATGAGGCCACTCCCAACAAGAAGTACAATAACTTTGTCAAGTCAGGAGAGCAGCAGGTGAGTTCAGGGAAACCTTTAGCATAAATTTGGGAATATAAGGAAATAGTTATGGAGAATAACTTAAGAACTACTGCAAGTATATTAGGAAAAATTTATAAGTTAGAACTAAAACCCTTCTACAGAGACGTCTTTAGTTTTCCACTAACCATTTACCCTCAATTATATTAGCTAGTAACACAAGTCCAAATTGAAAACCTGGCTGAACGCTTACCCATTGTCCGCGGTCCCTTGTCTTAACCAGAACAGTTGCTAATAATCGCTTGCCATTCGCAGAAGAATGGCTTCACCTCGACGCCCACCAATAACAACAGCTGGAACAACAATCAGTTTAATGGCAGCGGTGGTGGGGGAGGAAGCGGCCGGAGACGGTCTCCCTTCCGGCGGGTTCGCACCGAGGAGGTGCTGGTGGATACACGTGTCCAGGACATGTCCTTTGAGGCCAAGGTGAGTGCCGCAAATGCATTTGAGTTGCGCGTGCCTTTGGGTGTGTGTGTGTGTGGAGGGCATCGAGGAGCAGGCGGGGAGCTTAGGTACTGAGAGGAGGAGGGGGGCAACACACAAATTAGCAAGGGAAGCGCTGAGTAAACTCAAATCATTTGTGGCACTTTCCTAAACCATTTCGAATTTGCATTTAAAAAAGTCTGCTAATTTGTGGTTTGCCCCCTTTGGCATTTCTCCTCCCCTTTCAGGACGGCGGCTTCAAGAAGCACAACAACGGACGTGGAGGTCGTGGAGGCTCCGGCTTCGCCGGTCGTCCGGATCGCAGCAACTGGGATAGCAACAAGCAGAACGGCGGCGGCGAGGAGGGCGGCGATGGCGGCGGCTTCAAGAAGATTGGCGATCGCCGGTCCTTCGGTGGATTTGACAACAACCGTGGAGGCGGTGGACGTGGCGGACGCGGAGGCGGTGGTCGTGGAGGCGGCGGCGACTTTGGTGGTGGCCGTGGACGCGGCGGCGGTGGCTTCGGAGGACGTGGCGGTGGCGGTCGCGGAGGCGGCGGCGGCTTTGGCGGTGGCCGTGGAGGCGGCGGCGGCTTCGGAGGACGCGGAGGCGGTGGCCGTGGAGGTGGTGGACGTGGCGGTGGCGGCTTTGGAAACAAATCATTCGACTCGTCGGCGCCAAAGCCCAATAAGAAGATCACCTTCGACAATTAGAGTTTAGTTTAGTTAACGTCACACACACATCCATCAGCACACACAAGATGCACTTATCTTATGGAATTAACCTGTTTATATTATTTGTAAACCACAATAGAAAAACGCTGCCGGCTCCTGGGGCGAACGGGCCAACAAAGATCTGAAGCACACGCGCGGCAAGTCCTTCAAGCACGAGAAGACCAAGAAGAAGCGCGGCAGCTATCGAGGCGGCCAAATTGACGTCGGGGTCAATTCGATAAAATTTGACTAGATTTATAAACATATAATAAAAGCTATGGAATAATCAATATTGTAACAGATACGTTTAGTCAGTAAGCGAAATGAGGAGTAACTATGTACGAGTAGTTTCTCATATAAGCTTTGAAAAACCTTTTCCAACTTAACACGGTCCTATAATTTTAGAAATCCGAACTGGCGGTCAATAAAAACCGTGACCAAGCTAATTGTCTTAGCCATCTTTTCCTATCATTTCAAATGGGCTTTAATCATGTTTAGGGCTTGGACACTTTGTCTAATAAATCTCGATTTTGAAGCAAGATTTCTAGGTTTTTCAATACATCTTTTTTGGAGTCCCTTTCCTTATTTTGTATTTTATTTTTATAACTTAACGTAAAAAAGATTTACTGAAAAATCAAGATAGTTTAAAATGCGATTTGTTAGAAGCTGAATTGTCCATGATGTTATTGATAATAGCCCGTTTTTTGATTCCGAGTTACAAGAACTTCAATAAGTACAAGTTAATGCTATAATTTGTCGAAACAAATATGTAGTTTAACTTAAGAGAAATTAAAAGAAATACATGTATTTTTCATAATTAAATTGGGTTTCTTAAATGCAAATGGGAAAGGGATTGGACAAAAAAAACATTGATTTAATCTTGGCTGCTGATGTGTAAAGTCTAATAAATAATTTATTAGAAAGTCTTATTTACGGACCGCTTACACTGAGCATTTCATGTTTCTGCTCTTGATCCGACCCTCAATGTGCGAGCGGTTATCCGAATCGCTCTCGGTAGATCGTTCTCTAAAGACCTCAACAAGAAAAGTTCAGCTGAGAAAACACAAACGAAGACCGAATTACATTATCCTTCGGCAAAAATTGCAAATGGTAAAAACAAAGACCAATATAATCAGTAAGATGACGAACGGGAATACATTTGATTTGCAATATGCAAGCAATTTTTCAGCTGGCGACGAATATCCCGCTCTCTTGGCAAAAATCTGAAAAAAGAATGCGCTTCTTTGCGTTACTATATACAGAACAAGCAAGAGCGTATGGCATTACCCATCTTGAAGATTCTGTCTTTGGTAAAAAGGTCAACTTTTTTACTGATTTTAATATGATCTTTCTTGGCTTTACTGGAACATCAGTTAAAATTCTAATTAAATGTATATAATAAATGGGAATTTTTTTGTGAAGATCCCTTGGTTGATTTGATTTCAGATGACGATATGGTTTTCAGAGAAATAAGGCTCCAATTATATATATTTATATTGTTTTGAATTTTAAATATTTATTTATCTGAATTTGATGCTTGCGGCATTTGTATGTAACTAGGTTTTCATTTATATATCTTCATGATCTTTCACATTTAGTAATCGAAATGTATTGTCAAGTGTTTGCTTTCACATAAATACATGTTATGTGTGTGCCTCTAGAGACGCCCGTTATATATAACTATATACTTCACAAGTGGAAGGCGTCCAACAATAAAATACAAATAAAATCGAGATAATGGTCATAAAACAAAAGACGGGCCATGTAAGACAAATCATATAATTAATAATAATCACATTTGTGTATAAATGTATGTAAAAATAATAATAGTTTACATAGTATTCGTTTTGTGTGTGTATTCCAAGTTGCGGTGTGTGTGGGCTTTGTGGTTCAGCATATCAATTTACAACATTTTCGAGGCTTTCTCAGGGGGTTGGTAGTTTCCGAGATTCTTAGAGTGTGTAAGTGTGAACTAGTTGGAAGTGTAGGAGGGTGAGGAGGCTGTTGTTTAAAAATAGTTCAACAAAATACATTTATATATATTTATATACGTAGTTAGTAGTTATATGAGATTCCTGTCGGTTCATAGCTTCTGCTCCCTGTCCTCCTGCCACTCCTCCTGTCCGACATCCTCAGCTTATTCACACATGTACGGATAGTTGACGTCGCGCAGCGGCACAAATGTCTCCTTGATGGACTGCGGTGAGGTCCAGCGAAGAATGTAGTGCGGTCCGCCAGCCTTGTCATTGGTGCCGGACATCCGGCCGCCGCCGAAGGGCTGCTGGCCCACAACAGATCCAGTGGACTTGTCGTTGATATAGAAGTTTCCAGCGGCCATTTTGAACTCCTGGAGGGCACAATTGACCCAGTCCCTAAAAGCAAGGAGATAAACATTATAAGATATTCTTTCAAGAACATCCTGTATTTATCCTCACTCATCCTGGCCGAATACTGCTCCGGTTAAAGCAAACTTAGTTGAGGTGTGCACCAGCTTCATGGTCTCATGCAGATCTGCCTCCTTGTACACATAGATTGTTAGCACGGGGCCAAAGATCTCCTCGGTCATGATGCGGTCCTTGGGATCCTTGCTGACCACAATCGTCGGATCGATGAAGTAGCCCTTGGCGTCCGAGTAGGTGCCTCCGGCGATGATCTCCAGGTTCGGCGACTTTTTGGCATGCTCAATGTAGCCAGTAATGCGTTTAAATGCTTTGTCATCGATCACAGCCGATGTGAAGCTGCTGAAGTCTTGAACGTCGCCGATTTTCAGCTTCTTCGCCTCGCTCTGCAGCCCCTCCTTGATCTGGGATTGCGGGTGAGAGAGGTTAGCAATGCGTAAACACCGTAATCAGTGACATATTAACCTGTGGCCACAGTGACTCGGGCACATACATGCGCGAGCAGGCGGAACACTTCTGGCCGCAATACTCGAAGGCCGAGCGTATCGTTGACGTGACCACCGACTCAACGTCGGCGGACGAGTGCACAAAGTGGAAGTTCTTGCCGCCACACTCTCCAATCAGGCGTGGAAAGTTGACGTACTTGTCGATGTTGTTGCCCACCTGCTTCCACAGCCGATTGAAGGTTCTGTCAACGGGAGAGAGAGATAGGGGTCGGGGTTGGATCGGAAAATCAATAGAGCGACAATTACTTACGGCACCGAACCGGTGAAATTGATGCCGGCCAGGTGGGGACTGGCGGTAATGGTGTCTCCAAACACCGGCCCATCGGCAGGCACAAAGTTAACGACGCCATCGGGCACTCCCGCCTCGCGCATTATTTTGAAAATAACCCAGTTGGAGAGCACGGCCGTGTCCGAGGGCTTCCACAGCACACCATTGCCCTGGCAAAGAAAGGGGGGGTGCGACAGGTTAGTTAATTGGAAATTTAAGGAGCAGCCGACGTCCTACCATCAAAGCGGGCGTGTAGGACAAGTTGCCGCCGATGGCCGTAAAGTTGAATGGACTGACAGCGGCGATGAAGCCATCGATGCCTCGATATCGCATCGAGTTCTTTGTGACCTTTATGTCCTCGCTGATGGGCTGATATTTGGCGCATTCCTTCAGAAAGTAGGCATTCATTCTGCAAGATTATATGATTAGTTACTTATTAGTTAGTTAGGCTAAGGGCACAAGTTCAACTCACCTTATAAAGTCAATCAACTCCGCTGACGAATCTATTTCCGCCTGGATAGCCGTTTTGGACTGACCCAGCATGGTGGCCGCATTCAGTTCCTGGCGATACTTTGTCGCCATTAGATCGGCTGCCTTCTCCCAGATCTTCAAACGTTCCGCAATTGGGGTTTGATCCCACTTAGGCTGCGTCTTCACGGCGGTTTTGATGGCCAGTTCGACGAGCTTCTTGTCGGCGTAATAGAAGCTGGCCAGCTTATGCTGATGGTTGTGTGGCATGACCTGGTACTTCACCTCCGAAGTTGTGTACTCCTTGCCGCCGATCACGATGGGAATCTCTTCGCATTTCGAGGCCGTTTTCTTAAGAGCCTGCTCCAAGTCCTTGCGCTCCTTCGAACCCTTGCGATAGGTCAGAATCGGTTCATTGACGATGGGAAAATCCTTCAAGTTCAGAGCGGGGATAACTGATCCCAGGCTGCGAGTGGAACTGCGGAGAAAATATGTTTAATTCAATATTTATAATATTCTTTGTAGCTACTTACTTCTTTAACACGCCCAGCTGCTGACTGGAGCATCTGAGGGCGGAATTATGCAGCATTCGCAACATCTTGTCTGGATTTGAAGGCCTGTCTCCTTCACTGCCGGATTATATAAGGTGTCTTGTCTTGTCTCTCTCTGGATTCCTCGACGTCGACGGCACGTACCACCTAGAATTTAGCTGTCTGGGCGATAAGCCAGCAACAGGGCAGAGCGGGGCAAGGCGAAACAAAACATTTGATTAGTTCTTATTTATCAGCGACCTTGGCAATTCGTTGGGGGTCCGCCGCGAGTCGCGTGATTCCCGTTTTGATAAGCGGCCAAACGTGAAGCGACCGACACACACCCCCCGGCTGAATACTGATAAGGGAGCAAGCACACACTGCCTGGCGTAATTATACCAACTTCTCTGCTTTTCAGGCACTGCGATCTAGCGTATTCTGTACTTAAGGTCCGAATGGGTTGTGCAAGTTTACTTGTTTTTATCGATATCCAAGTTCCCTCCTCGCTCACCAACACACTCACGTGCGCGGAAAAAATGTTTGTATGCATGTATAAAACAGCGAATTTGACAAGCATCAGCTGTTTGCACGGTGGAATGAATGTACGCGAATGGTTATAAAAATTATTAAACTTTGGACTGACTAAAAACAAAATATAATCATAATATATGAAATTAACAGTGAAAGATTGTTAGAACCTAATAGAAATGATATACGAAGTTTGTTAAAATTATTTTTAGTTGTTCTTTAGGCCTTATTATGCATTAATTTCAAAGTTAAACTTTTAAGTTTTAGTTATGTAGTTATAAAAATTAAAGTCAATATATTTTTTTTAATGTTTACAAGAAAATACAGGTCTTGCGACAACGTTGCGATCAGATAATTTAATCGCACCTAAAGTTAATAAACGGGCCAATGAACTCTGTGATAGTTTTAATGCCTTTTTAATGGTTATTTTTATATCTTTTATCCACTGTGCGCTGCCTGCGGAAATTTCCTATTGCTGAAAGCAGAACATGGGATGTGGAGGGGACTTGACAAGAGCTAGTTCTTGTTGTTTTTTAACTGACGCTGCCTTGATTTATGAAATTAAGCGTCGCAAACAATGGCCGGTAAGCAGGGGGATGCAAAAGCGGTGAAAACACCCCACGGTGCGCGTGAGCGGGAAAGAGATATGACGAGTGTGAGGGAGAAGACTGGCAAAAATGTGGAGCAAGCACTATTTAACGTAAGCAAACCGCTTGCTCTTCCTCTTCTTTTCTGCCACTCTGCATTGTTCGTCAAGTGCTTTTTAATATAAACTTCACTGATTGATTTTTACCAGAGTCACAAGCTGCTTTTTTAGAGCACAAAGCAATGAAATTTATTAAATTCGTTACTCAGCTGCAGCTACACACGTACACACAGCCGCACGGCGCACACACAGGCGCATTAGAATGCAGCCAGTTCACTTGGTTTTAGCTTGTTTTGTTGCCGATTTTCTTGTTGTTTTTGCTGGCCGTGTAGCTGTTGTCCCCAATTACGCAATGCAATGTTTTTGTGCCGTCTCTCGGCCTTCCCCCATTTCGTTTTCAATTTTGCCTATTTTCGAGCTTTAATTTCCTTTCTTTTGACACGGTGTTTGCCTAGATTTTTTGTTTTTTTTTTCGCTTACTTTGTGTAAGTTTCTGCGGTGGCGGCGGAATTCGGGGGAGAGCAGCGCGAAGTCCGTGCTTTGTTTCGGTTTATGTTTTTTGTGAGACTGGTCGAAATAATTTTGGCTCTTGGCCTAACAGCCGATAACGATAAGATATAATGTTTGGCCTCAAAAATAAACTACTGCTTACTTTTTAATTATTAAAATATACAACAAAAATAAATTTAAAATCAACTTTGCTGTATAGGTTTTAATTAGTGTTGTTTTTAATAATAAAGCTACAAAACGTTATAGGCGGGATATACCGATAGCCGATATAATGTCAGGGTGGCCGGATCGATGGAAAAGCTTTTTAACCGTGGCGCGTACCTTTCAACACTGTCCTCTAATAACTATCGGTAGCGCGCGCTAATTACGGTAATTTAAATATAAAACACAAACAAATATAAACTTAAGTTCGAACATTATAAAAACAATCGTACATAACAAGTGACTAGCGCAATAATAATAAGTGTAAGCTTTTTATAAACTTAAACTCAATAATAATATTTAAAAACGTTTTTATAAAAGTTCAGCACATAAAGAGCATTACTTAATTATTAATATTGTTTTTGATTGTTTCCAATAAACAAACCTTAAAAATATAAGAAAATATTTGAAAATGAGTTTTTTATGTCTTCTGTTACATAGGGACAGTTTAGGAATTTAATGAATTCGTGAAATCAAAATAGGTAAATTTTAGGACCGGCAGACTACGGCAAATCATGAAATTAAACAATAACGAGATGTTAATTGGGTTGTTGAGTGAGTCATACTAATTGTTTGTCGTTCCCTATTGAAATTAAAATACATGACAATTCTTTACTGTATGCAGGTATTGAGAATTTTGAGCCTATCCTTTGGGAACTAATTATATAGTGTTTATATACACCAAGTCTCTTTGACTTAGCTTTTGTGGATGTTTCTAGAAGTAAGATTATTGTTCTAATATTATACTTTCGTGGCTTGCCAATTATATTAAATGATGTTTATGAAATTAATGCTAATAGTCTTTACACAAACCCATTTAAAAAGAAACAGCGTATTTAACATAAATCTATTTATTCCATATTGTATCAAATCTTAATAAAATATACAAAACAGTCGATAAATCGTCTATTTATATTGGTAAGACACTAACATAGTAGGACAAAGACTTAACCAATATGTACAACTAAACTATAGCCTAGGGTGCTTTTAGCACATCACTGATCTCTGGTCACTGGTAACTGGTAACTGGACACCGCATCAGCCGTAGTATCCGCTGCCGCCCGCACTGGCCGTGGCGAATCCTCCGCTGCTGCTGGCATAGGCCGTGTCTAGAGGAGGAAACAGGTCCAGAACACTTGTAGATTATGCGGGGTGAAGGAATCTGGGGCAGTGCTTAGAAATACACGGAATACTCACTTATGCCGTTGCCCCCGTAGGGATATCCGCCGTACGAGGGATACCCGTACTGGCCGTATCCGCCGTACATCGAGTACGGGTTGTAGTTGTAGCTGGGGTACGTCGAGTAGTATGGATATCCGCCATAGCCGAAGGGGTATCCTCCGTACGCGCCATTGCCATAAATGTTTCCGTAAGCAGAGCCCGCTCCGGCACCCGCACCCGCCCCCGCACCACCGCCGTAATAGGGATATCCGTAGTATTGGCACTCGGAGGGGTGGAGGAACATGGCCACCAGGATCAAAGTTAACCAGAGGCAACTGTTGCTCGTCTGTTTCGCCGACATGGTTTCGCTGTGTGTAATCCTCGAGCGTTGACTGAATGCCAAAACTCCCCGCTTTAACTGTTTTTATATGGAGTTTGCCGTCGACGAACGTTGGCGATTTATAAAGCATAAAACGCTTTTTTAATGGAGCTTAATCGGCCGCCCATCAGTGGCTGCTCGGTTTGTTCGTTCGTGCATGACCCAAGCGGCGTATACGCAATTTTTCGGCGAATCCGAAAATACCAAATGTATTTAAACAAAACAAAAACATAACAAAACTATTTATGCCCTTATTGGCTTTACGGCCCCGGTTACTCATCCCCTTAGGTTCTGATTGCCGTTTTGCTTTCAATTTAAATTAGTTAAGCGCTTTTTTGTCAGGGGTTCACCTTTAATATTGACGTAAACACAGTCATTAGCCTTTAACCATCAAAAAAATTGGTCGCTTAGTCATGTGCTTTGCGGCCGGTGCTTTCCACTCTTTGAGGTTCATTGCCTGCTCGGACCGTGGTCAATGCTCATCAACGCCCTTCGGATGAGGTCAACCATAATGGTCCGGATGGTGCGGATATGATTATACCATCAAGTATTGGTTTTTGGATTTTCCACAGCTATTAGTTTGGTCGTTGGCCGAGAGTTCATTGTGAAGGACTTTCGATGCCACCGAATTTCACCAGCGATGCATGACGCTGACGGAACTATGCCGCAAGCATTTGTCGGCGCATCCAGTAATATCTAAGGGGAGCAGGCTCACTTTTCCCATGTTGCCGCACGTTTGGGACATTGACAAATTTCAAGGCCCTATTTTTAAAAATATTTTCCCGTCCCCACAAAAGTAGGTAGCGATTACACCTAGAAAAATTAGGAAAAAACAGTTTACTAGAAGGGTTTTTATTATTATTTTTTATTTGATGCAGTCTACTGGGAATTGATTTTTATAGATACGGTTGAAATTAAAATAGACAAAATTATGGCTCATAGACATTGTAAAAACTGATCTAAAGGGATACAAAAATTAATTGCATAAATTGTACATAAAATACTTAAAAAGGTTGGTTAAATTGATTTAAAATCTATATAATCTCAATAAAAAAGGGTTAGTTTTCAACCAATTATGTACCGAAATTCGTTATTATCTAAAAGTAACTCTAAAAGTATGCAATGATTTATTTTATTTTGGAAATTTTAGTTAACTAGTTAGTTTGTGAGATATTTATTGTAAACAGTCCTTCAAAAATATGCAAAGTCGGAAGTTTGCTATGAAAACGGAACTTGGGTCTGCTAGGGCTCTTTCTTCGAGCTTAAAAAGCTAAAATATTTTGTTGCATACTTCTAGACTTATTTTTAAATGTTCTTAAATCCCCATAAGTTTCTTTCTTAACCCTCTTTCATTCTTTAAATATTGTAACCAGTAGTAATAATAGAAATAATAAAATAAAAAAATATTAAAGAGCTTAGGATAATCCTTAAAATAACCGAAAGTCATATTAAAGAGCAAAAGCTGTAGACGGCTTTTGCCAGTGTAAGAATTCTGCATTTGTGACCGAAATGTATACAAAATTTCATTCATAAATGTTTTAGAACCTTTTCCCGTACTGTACACTCGCACACATGTAGGTGTATGTCATTACACTGGCCAACAATGGCGACTGTCGCACAATTGTGCTAACGTTCCTGCCGCTGTATTCTTATGCAGCTGACGTTTGTCTTCCGTCCGCTGACGCTCTCCTTCTCCTCCGCACACCTCTCGTACCCCTCTTTTTAGGCTCTCTCGCTCTCTTTGTTTGCCGCATTACTTCAGGTTGTCCAGGTGTGTTTTTGTGCCGCGTAGGTGTTGCATTGTTGTTGCTCCCCAATTGAGTGAGTTTTTCGCCACCCTTTTTGCGCATGCTCCAGGCAGGAAGTGCACGGATTTCGGGGCACCCTGTTTGGGGTTTGAGTGAGGTCTTAAGAGGCGCATTCGGCCTTGCAGTTTGTTTTTGAATCGCTTTCAAACTTATTTAATTTACTTCAGCTTTTATGCCAGTTTGCATAAATTTATTGTTTTTTTTTTTTTGCGGTTTGACAGGATTGTAGGAACAAGAGCATAGGACATTTTGTTTAATGTTTACAAGGACAACTTGAGTACAGATGTAAAAAATATAATTAAATATTACGCTGCTACTTGTAGCACAACAACAAGTTAAATTACTTATTTAGTTTTTGTTATTAGCTTACAAAGCGTAACAAACATAAACAGTTTACACAAGCAAATAAGGTCACTGGATCAATTAGTTAATAAATAATTCAATTATAATGCAGATGTTTGTTTCTGTAAAATATTATTCTATTGGAATGAGTAGTATTACTGCTTTTTATTTTATATTTTTCGGAAAGTACTTTTTAAGAGCATTTTTTAACGTGTTCTTTGAATAACTCTTTTATAAAATAATAAGTTAATACGGATAAAATTCTCAAGGGCTCGATTTTAATTATAACCTTTACAACCCTTAAAAATTAAAGTTATCGATACTAGTAAAGTTATCGATTACTAGTACAAATAAAGGAATCGGCCTAAAACATCGATGCTTATCCAGCTCTAGCCTGAACTCAGTTTGGAGGCTTTGTGCTTTGCAAATCAGAGCCTACCTTTCGGCAGCTGCATACAGGGAGTACTCTCGAGAGAAACAAATATTAAATTAATCGATTGCTATGAAATTTCGCAAGTGAAAACAAGTCAAGATCTCTCAAGCTATAACTTTGAGAAAAATAAAGAGAGTATAAAGACAGCTGATCTGAGTCTATAGACTATAAAATTTCTTAAGAAGTTTATATTCTTAAGGTAGAACATACGATGATAGGAATTATAATATACTCTTTAAAGTACTCTGGACTTTTGGTAATTAATTAATTGCAAATAATTGCAAACCATAATAGTATCCATTTAAGCAAACTCCATCAGAGTTAAATACGTATCCATTTACTTGCAAGACCTGAATCAATCGCAAAGCAAAAGGGTCCATTTCCGTGGGACCCAATCCAAGCACTTAAATTCCTCGACCCCAAATGAGCAATTTTCATATTAAAAAGTTTGCCTATACCGCTAGCTAAAAACGGCCATCGTTTTAACCATTGACTGAGATAAAACAGGAAAGCTATCCTTTAAGAAAACTTGGATAAACTTTTCCTTCTCTCTTCGAGAGCTCACGGCTCTCATACTTTTTGCATTATTTTTGGGACAGTGAAATGCTAATTGTTTGTTCAAACGGAAGGAACAGAGGCAACGGAGAGGGAATGGCCATCAATTTTTCAGCATTTTTACATGTAATTAATTAAAAATTTGATGCTGCAGCAGCAACTTTTGTTTGCTGTCAAAATTTCGGCAGGAGCAAAAAGCTAATTAAAACTTACGATTTCGCAACGAAGAGATCGCCCGCCTGAGAGACTCGACTCACTCACTCACTCACAAAATAGGGAAACTCACTCAGGAAACTCACTCACAAGGAATGCAGAATGCAGAAATGCAACTGAAATATTACGCATACGCAGCGTGCGACCGAGCGAGATGCCAGATCTCGGCCCGTCCTGCACCGTCTCTCTCCCTCTCTCGCTCTCTCTCTCTCTGGGAGTGAAAACTGAGCAAGGGGGGGCTAACAAAATAAGGAAAAGAAAAAATCAATTAAAATGCACTCGACTGCACACCGTCTCTCATTTTTTTTCGGCATTTTAGCTTAGATTTGTAAGAAATTTTTGAACGAAAATAAGCGAGGCAACATGCCGTTGCTCTTCCTCTCTCTCACACTCTCTCTCCGGCCCTTGTGCGGGGGGGAATATTTAAATTCAGTTATTTGTGCAATTTCGCTCAGTCAAGTTGTGTGTTGTGTGTGGCATCCATCAATCCATCAAAAGGCAACGCAGATAACCACGAGTTACGCAAAATCGCAAATCCTACCCTTTCCACGCTCTGCGATTGCAATTTGCGAGCGTTAACAGCGGATCAAGTGCATTATCCAAAACGCCGCCAACCGCAATAAACATCCCACCATACAGCTCGCAGGAGTGAGATAGACACCAGCAACAAGAGCAGGAGCAAGAGCGAATGAGCGAGAGCGAGTAAGACAAAGAGCGAAGGGGAAATAACAGTTTCCAAAGCTAATAACATTTGCTCTGTGTGGGCGAGTGTGTGTGTGTGTGTTAGTGACTGTACTTTTTGGCGCCCAAAAGCATTCACGTGCAACAACAACAAAGACCAAGCGAAAGCAAGAACAACAAACAAACGGCAAAACATTGAAACTAATTAACAACATTTTACCAAAGCGAAATTTAATGTAAACTCTGCTCCACCAAATTGACAGGTGAGTTGTCGATGCTCGGACTGTTGCCTAAATTCATGAAAAACCTATCTATTTTTAATGTTTTACTGGGAAATTCGATGAGGTTTGGTTATTTTTGACATCAAGTTGATTTATATTCAGACGTTAATGAATGTCTGATTGACGGTCTATTTTTTTATACCCGGTACCCATAGGGTACAAGGGTATTATAAGTTAGTGCCAATCGAGAATGTATGTAACAGGCAGAAGGAGGCATCTCCGACCCCATAAAGTGTATATATTCTTGATCAGCATCACCAGCCGAGTCGATTTAGCCATGTCCGTCTGTCCGTCTGTCCGTCTGTCCGTCTGTCCGTGTGAAACAACAGATCTCAGAGACTATAAGAGCTAGAGTTACCAAATTTGGTGACAACATTGGAATCTGTTGCACGCAGATCAAGTTTGTTTTAAAATTTGGCCACGCCCACTTCCGCCCCCGAAATGCGTAAAAAACTTTATATAAGCTATAGTCGTAATTTTTGGCTTAAAGTAAATAAATAAAATAAATAAGTAGGCATTTGCGGACGTTTTCTGAAAATTTGAGTAAAATCGGATGATAAACATGGAAG
>VNJW01008385.1:0-10086 GCA_008042615.1 Drosophila auraria | reverse complement strand
TCAGCAGGGGAATCCGGCTGAGCAGGCCAAACTGCCCGCCGGCCTCGATGAGCAGCACACTGCCGTTGCTGTGCTTGGCCAGCAGCGAGGTGAGGGTACTGCCCCCGGTGCCCGCTCCAACTGGAAGTGAAGTAAAATGAGTTTCTCTTCCACAGTCCCATTCCATATTCCCTCACCAATCACGTAGTCAAAGGCGAATTGGCGCTCTTCCGGGGCCAACACGTTGGGCATCGAGTCCTTCAGCAGAGTTCCTACCAGGAGGACAAGGACTGACAGGAAACCAATCACAATGCCTCCCACGACCAGGATCTCTGTTAAGAAAGATCCTTCAGAAAACCCATCTTTCCACCTTTACCCGACGAACTCACTTTGAAATTGCATTCCCATGCTGTTCTGTGCGATGACGAAATCCAACTAGTTGGGACGCGAGAACTAGCTGGCCTAGCGCGGACCTGGTCTAATCCAATTAGCGTCGTCGAGGGTGGGACTTGGCGCTAAGTTTAAATAAAGGTGCGCGGCGCTTGGGCTAGAGAAGAGCCTTTTGAAATCGATAACTTTCTAGTTCTGGGGCAACCAAGAACGTTTGAAACCGCCAGAATCTTAAGTAAATTCTGATTAAGATTTAAGATTTAATTTTATATCCCCAATAAAAAGTCCAGTACATGTTTGTTTAAGAAATAAAATAAATAATTTATTTTTAATTCAGATAACTAAGTCTAATAACAATCTATTGCTAACTTAGGACAAGGGTTTTGTAAGATTTCTTTGGAGATCTCAACCAAAAATCCGAATCAGTCTCAGAAATTGGAAACTAGGAATGGAGTCAACTAAATTTTGTGTAGGTCTACTCCTCTTAGTCGACTTCCTCCACTGTGGGTCCTGAGTAACCGCCAAAGCCTCCAGCCTGCTGGCCACAGTTGGCTCCAGGACCACCGCCTGCTTGCGCTCCCGCTCCCTGCTGATGCATCTTTGTCATAATGGGCGAGCAGTGGCGGGTGAGCTCCTCCAGCCTGTGGTCGAACTCCTCCTTCTCGGCAGTGGTGTTGGAGTCCAGCCAGCTGATGGTCTCGTTGCACTTCTCCAAGACGGAGTTCTTGTCGGCCTCGTCCAGCTTTCCGGCGCCAGCCTGCTCCACCGCCTGCTTCACGTTGAAGACGTAGCTCTCCAGCGCGTTCCGAGAGGCGATGCGCTGGCGGTGCTTCTCGTCCTCGTCTGCGTACTTCTCCGCCTCGTTTACCATGCGGTCGATCTCAGCCTGCGAGAGCCGTCCCTTGTCGTTCTTGATTGTGATGTTCTTGGCCTTGCCCGTGCTCATCTCCTTGGCAGAGACGTTCAGGATGCCGTTGGCGTCCATGTCGAAGGTGACCTCGATCTGGGGCACTCCACGAGGGGCTGGCGGAATGCCGGACAGGTCGAAGGTGCCCAGCGCATTGTTGTCCTTGGTCATCGCGCGCTCGCCCTCGTACACCTGGATGGAGACTCCGGGCTGGTTGTCCGAGTACGTGGAGAAGGTCTTCGTCTGCTTGCACGGGATGCGGCAGTTGCGCTCGATCAGCTTGGTCATCACCCCGCCGGCGGTCTCGATGCCGAGCGAGAGGGGAGCCACGTCCACCAGCAGCACGTCCTGGATCTTTCCGGTCTGGTCGCCGCTGAGGATCGCGGCCTGCACGGCGGCTCCGTAGGCCACTGCCTCGTCGGGATTGATGGACAGGTTGAGGCTCTTGCCGTGGAAGTACTCCTGCAGCAGGGCCTGCACCTTGGGGATGCGAGTGGAGCCGCCCACAAGCACGATGTCGTGGATCTGGCCCTTGTCCATCTTGGCGTCGGTGAGCGCCTTCTCCACGGGCTGCAGGGTGTTGCGGAAGAGGTCTGCGCACAGCTCCTCGAAGCGGGCGCGGCTGACCTTGGTGTAGAAGTCGTGGCCCTCGAACAGCGCGTCGATCTCGATGGTGGCTTCCGTGCTGGAGGACAGTGTGCGCTTTGCCCGCTCAGCAGCCGTGCGGAGACGGCGCAGGGCTCTGGGGTTGGAGCGGAGGTCCTTTCGGAACTTGCGCTTGAACTCATCGGCCAGGTGCGTGACCAGCCGGTTGTCGAAGTCCTCACCGCCCAGGTGCGTGTCTCCGGCGGTGGCCCGGACCTCGAACAGGGATCCCTCGTCGATGGTCAGGATGGAGACGTCGAAGGTGCCGCCGCCCAAGTCGAAGATGAGCACGTTGCGCTCCCCCTGGAGGTTCTTGTCCAGCCCGTAGGCCAGTGCCGCCGCCGTGGGCTCGTTGATGATCCGGAGCACGTTCAGCCCGGCGATGCGGCCGGCGTCCTTGGTGGCCTGGCGCTGCGAGTCGTTGAAGTAGGCGGGCACAGTGATGACCGCGTCCGTGACGCTCTCGCCCAGATAGGCCTCCGCCGTCTCCCGCATCTTGACCAGCACCATCGAGCTGATTTCCTCGGGGGCGAAGCGCTTGGCCTCGCCCTTGAACTCCACGCCGATCTTGGGCTTTCCGCCGTCGCTGACCACCTTGAAGGGCCAGTGCTTCATGTCCTCCGCGATCTTCGGGTCGTCGTACTTGCGTCCGATGAGGCGCTTGGCGTCAAACACCGTGTTCCGGGGGTTCATCGCCACCTGGTTCTTGGCGGCGTCGCCGATCAGACGCTCGGAGTCTGTGAATGCCACGTAGGAGGGCGTGGTGCGGTTGCCCTGGTCGTTGGCGATGATCTCCACCTTTCCATGCTGGTAGACGCCCACGCAGGAGTACGTGGTGCCCAGGTCGATTCCAATGGCAGGCATTGTGTGTGTTTTGTGTAGCTTTTCTTGGTGGGTTTTGTAGCTTCTGGACTTGCTAATGTCGCTCTTGGGTTGTCGCTTTTCCAATCTGGTTTACTTTTTCCTCTGTTTAATACTTATTTAGCTTGAATAACTTTTTATTTCTGCAATTTAATGCACTTTAGCTTGTTCAGCTCGCTTGGTTTTAGTTTGTTGCTTCGCTTCCGCGATGTGTTCACTTTGCTTGTTTGAATTGAATTGCTCCGAAGAGCGCCGAGCAGCCCTATTTATACCCGGTTAGACCAGGTCGCTCTCTTCACGAACATTCGAGACCCGGCTCTCTCGGAGGTACGAGAACGGGGTGGTGGGTTCGAGATAGCCATTTGGTGCTCTTAAATGGCTATCTGGGACCCACCACTGTCTTCTCTTGGAAATTCTCGATTTTTCTGCAAACAAAACAATGAACCTTGGCTCTGGAAAATTCCTTTAATTTTTTGTTTATATATTTTCTTCTTTAACTTGGAAATATATGAATATTGACTTTACGTAGAAACTGAATTAGAATAAGAATTGGAATGGAAACAAACGCTTTTTTTTCTGGCTATAGAAAATTCCTTCAATGTATCAAAATATGGATTGTGATGGGTGATGAGCTGATTCTACCTACATAGAAACTTAATTAAAACTAGAATTCGTGTTATCCTTAAAATTCAGAGTCCGATGCTTTTTTAAAATTAAACTATTATATTCTTGATGTTGCTAGCTTGTTCATATTAATTAATTTATAACGTTCTTATACATATTTGTAAAACAATGTATTTTTGTCGTGGAATGCTTTATATTTATGTATTTAATTGGCTACATCAACATAAGGTAAGAGTATTTCTTACAAATCGTAGTATCCTGCGATTTCAGTCACAATATTATATCCACAGATACATCAATTGAAAGCAGAACATAGTTTGCATTTACATATAGTAATAAGCATAGTGCTTCAGTCCTTATATTAGTGTTTAATTTTTTACAGAATTATGTTTGGTTTTACATTAGGTTAGACAGATTTCCCTGTGGTGTATCACGTTTGCTTAATAGAATTGGCATTGCTATTTCGAACTGTACGCTAGTCACTACAAATTATATAATTTCTTTCTAGGGAATCTTTGGAACGCACCTAGTCTTGTGGCATTTTCAGTCTGTTGGTTGGTCGTCGGAATAAGTTTCCTTGTCAGTCTGGGGGGCTAATGGTCGGCCGTACATCAGAACTTTGGCACGGACGGACTTGCAGCCCGAGGCCTTCGCGTCGCTGCCCCTGATTATTTCGTCGACATGGGCTTCATCCAGTTGCACCTGCTCGACAAGTGCCTCCCTGCGGATGCAGTCTATCAGGTGGACGGGCTCCAGTGCAGCAAAGGTAATTACATGGGTGTGCGGCAGCTGCTGCAGAGCCACTATTTCCGAGTCATATTCCTCATCAGGCTGCAAACGATTTACGCTGAAGATGAAGACGACGGTCAACTGCTTCAGATTCGACTGTCCCGTGCCGTTGGCGATATCCTCTCGCCCGCGGATCAGCTCGTTGATGACCGCTACGCTGTTCGCGTCCTGCGGGGCCATGTTGTCGATCAATATGAGATTTTGTCCGCACTGGACGACTTTTTTTAGCATGCTCTCCACCCGTAATAGGGACGATGGGTCGCTCCAGGATAGAGTCTTCACGTTCTCGGGCCATGGAAACTGCTCGCGTAGCACTCGGGCGGTGTGACTCTTGCCAACGCCAGAGGATCCCACCAAAGCGATAGTCTGGTAGGGGTTAAAGTGACATTATCAATGAGGAGCCTGGCAATACCCGATGTGGAATAGGAAACCTACCTGGTAGGTAGCATTGTCCAGGGCCCGCTCCAGCTCATTCAGGGCCTCCTCCTGGTGTAGAACCTGCCGCCTGCAGTGCGTCACCATGTCGCCCAGCCGATGAGAGCGATCGCAGTAGTTGCTTCGATTGTGGACGATGGAGTGGTACTGGTTATTGTAGATCTCCCAGAAGCTGCTAGCCACCGGGGACCAGGGCCCCACACTGAGTCCCAGGCCGAGGCAGAGCGCCAGGAGCAGGCAGTACCAGCCTTGGTGAGATGCCTTGCCGCGGCCCACTTCCAACTCTTGCTTTCGGTGCGCTCGCTCCTTGCTGCTTCTGTCTGCCACTACCAGGCGCCGAAGGCGGCGCTTGGACCACGTGCGCTGCAACATCTTTGGCGAGTCGTGGGAATGCCGTCTGGCTAAGGGTTTTCTACTCTTCTGGAGCTCCTCTTCATCCTGTTTTGGCGTTGGCATCATGGACAAGGCCATCGCTTCAGAGATCCTGATTATGTGTTGCGAAAACTTGCCAGGTCAGGGTCAGATCCGCCGAGAGGTAATGGCAAGGACTTCTGCAACACAAGGACACTGCTGCAACTTTATGTTTGTAAACTTTGTTAACTAAAATTTCTTAATTTATATGTGGTTTGAGTTTCAGCCGGCAAAGTGGTCGTGGGAAAATTTCGATAGTATTATCAAATATAATATCGATGATTTTGGCAACAATCGATTGTTTAGACACATCTTTTATTCAAATTTGGAATATTTAATTGAGGAATAATAGAGTTCCACTCACCTGAACCTCCCTATTGTTCAAGGATCTACGCTGGTAGGCTCTCCTGGAGTTGGCAAGAGTCTCACAGCCCCTGCGCGAGCAGGCCCTTGGCCCAACAACGTGAAGACTCTCTCCTGGAACGTCACATAATCCCTATCACGGATCGACAGCATGCTGGATAGAATTGTCCAGAGCGGACAAGACCTGATACTGATCAACAACGTGACCCCGCAGGATGCGCAGTACGTATAGGCAATCATGGAGATGATCCGCGGGCGAGAGAATAAAGCCAACGGCACTAGACATTCACATCTGAAGCAGGTGACTGTCATCTTCATCTTGAGGGCAAGTCGTCTGCAGCCAGATGAGAAGCATGACTCGGAAATAGAGTCTCTGCAGCTGCTCCCGCGCAACCAGGTAATATCCTATGGTGCTCTGGAGCCCGTTAACCTGATGGCCGCATCCGCAGGGAGCTACTGGTCGAGCATAGACATCTGGATGATGTCCACGCCGACAAAATAATCGGGGCCAGCGGTACGAAGGACTCTCGCTCCGCCCGTGTCAAAGTAAGGAGGACGAAAAGGCGTTACCCGAACAGACCGAGAGACCGATGATGCCAAAAGACTTGAAGCAAAAGTTTCGAAAGTAAATTTTTTTTAATAATTATTTTTTTTTTCAGGTTTTTTTTTTTTTGTTGCGACTACGTCGAAATATGAAATGTGAATGAAAGGTCTATGTTCGGAAAGTATGTAGTTCAGAATAGGAATGACACTTGTCTGAAAAGCCAACTAGATCATCTTCAGGAAAATCTGTGGAATGTGTATGTGAGTATTACTAGGATTACGACCGTAGTATCTAAATACGAAAAAAGTACCATAATTAAATATTTTAAAACGTTTAATGGTACAAAAAGTGTTGTACAAATATAAGAACGTTAGAAATTAATTAATATGAATAAGCTAGCAACATCTAGGAAGATAAAGGACTTTGAAGTGCTAAGATAATGTACTATTGTAAGGATAACACTAATTTTAATTATAAATAAGTTTCATTCAACAAAATCCATATTTTGCCAAGTTAGACTTAACATTGAAGGAATTTTCAAGAGCCCCAAAGAAAAGCGTTTGATTGCGGTTGTATGTAGGTCTACTTAACTAGACGTAAATATAAGCTCTCAGTTTAAAGATAAGTGTAAAAATAAAAGAACTCTGAAGTGCTAACATAATGTACCATAACTTATTTGACAATTAACGTCCCAGTGCCTGGTTATCAGTCCGTTTTTTGCTAATTTGTGACAAAATTTTAGTTCTCTTTTAAAGATGATAACACTCTAATTTCTAATTCAGTTCCTAGGTCAAGTCAGCTCATCATCCATCAATATTCATATTTTTCAAAGTAGAAAAAGAAAATATACAAAAAAAAAAAAAATTAAAAGAATTTTCCAGAGCCCAAAAGAAAAGCGTTTAAGTGCGGTGGGTCCATTGTTTTGTTTGCAGAAAAATCGAGAATTACCAAGAGAAGACAGTGGTGGGTCCCAGATAGCCATTTAAGAGCACCAAATGGCTATCTCGAACCCACCACCCCGTTCTCGTAGCTCCGAGAGAGCCGGGTCTCGAATGTTCGTGAAGAGAGCGACCTGGTCTAACCGGGTATAAATAGGGCTGCTCGGCGCTCTTCGGAGCAATTCAATTCAAACAAGCAAAGTGAACACATCGCGGAAGCGAAGCAACAAACTAAAACCAAGCGAGCTGAACAAGCTAAAGTGCATTAAATTGCAGAAATAAAAAGTTATTCAAGCTAATTAAATATCAACCGAAGAAGAAGTAAAACAACTTGGAAAAGCGACAACCCAAGAGCGACATTAGCAAGTCCAGAAGCTACAAAACCCACCAAGAAAAGCTACACAAAACACACACAATGCCTGCCATTGGAATCGACCTGGGCACCACGTACTCCTGCGTGGGCGTCTACCAGCATGGAAAGGTGGAGATCATCGCCAACGACCAGGGCAACCGCACCACGCCCTCCTACGTGGCATTCACAGACTCCGAGCGTCTGATCGGCGACGCCGCCAAGAACCAGGTGGCGATGAACCCCCGGAACACGGTGTTTGACGCCAAGCGCCTCATCGGACGCAAGTACGACGACCCGAAGATCGCGGAGGACATGAAGCACTGGCCCTTCAAGGTGGTCAGCGACGGCGGAAAGCCCAAGATCGGCGTGGAGTTCAAGGGCGAGGCCAAGCGCTTCGCCCCCGAGGAAATCAGCTCGATGGTGCTGGTCAAGATGCGGGAGACGGCGGAGGCCTATCTGGGCGAGAGCGTCACGGACGCGGTCATCACTGTGCCCGCCTACTTCAACGACTCGCAGCGCCAGGCCACCAAGGACGCCGGCCGCATCGCCGGGCTGAACGTGCTCCGGATCATCAACGAGCCCACGGCGGCGGCACTGGCCTACGGGCTGGACAAGAACCTCCAGGGGGAGCGCAACGTGCTCATCTTCGACTTGGGCGGCGGCACCTTCGACGTCTCCATCCTGACCATCGACGAGGGATCCCTGTTCGAGGTCCGGGCCACCGCCGGAGACACGCACCTGGGCGGTGAGGACTTCGACAACCGGCTGGTCACGCACCTGGCCGATGAGTTCAAGCGCAAGTTCCGAAAGGACCTCCGCTCCAACCCCAGAGCCCTGCGCCGTCTCCGCACGGCTGCTGAGCGGGCAAAGCGCACACTGTCCTCCAGCACGGAAGCCACCATCGAGATCGACGCGCTGTTCGAGGGCCACGACTTCTACACCAAGGTCAGCCGCGCCCGCTTCGAGGAGCTGTGCGCAGACCTCTTCCGCAACACCCTGCAGCCCGTGGAGAAGGCGCTCACCGACGCCAAGATGGACAAGGGCCAGATCCACGACATCGTGCTTGTGGGCGGCTCCACTCGCATCCCCAAGGTGCAGGCCCTGCTGCAGGAGTACTTCCACGGCAAGAGCCTCAACCTGTCCATCAATCCCGACGAGGCAGTGGCCTACGGAGCCGCCGTGCAGGCCGCGATCCTCAGCGGCGACCAGACCGGAAAGATCCAGGACGTGCTGCTGGTGGACGTGGCTCCCCTCTCGCTCGGCATCGAGACCGCCGGCGGGGTGATGACCAAGCTGATCGAGCGCAACTGCCGCATCCCGTGCAAGCAGACGAAGACCTTCTCCACGTACTCGGACAACCAGCCCGGAGTCTCCATCCAGGTGTACGAGGGCGAGCGCGCGATGACCAAGGACAACAATGCGCTGGGCACCTTCGACCTGTCCGGCATTCCGCCAGCCCCTCGTGGAGTGCCCCAGATCGAGGTCACCTTCGACATGGACGCCAACGGCATCCTGAACGTCTCTGCCAAGGAGATGAGCACGGGCAAGGCCAAGAACATCACAATCAAGAACGACAAGGGACGGCTCTCGCAGGCTGAGATCGACCGCATGGTAAACGAGGCGGAGAAGTACGCAGACGAGGACGAGAAGCACCGCCAGCGCATCGCCTCTCGGAACGCGCTGGAGAGCTACGTCTTCAACGTGAAGCAGGCGGTGGAGCAGGCTGGCGCCGGAAAGCTGGACGAGGCCGACAAGAACTCCGTCTTGGAGAAGTGCAACGAGACCATCAGCTGGCTGGACTCCAACACCACTGCCGAGAAGGAGGAGTTCGACCACAGGCTGGAGGAGCTCACCCGCCACTGCTCGCCCATTATGACAAAGATGCATCAGCAGGGAGCGGGAGCGCAAGCAGGCGGTGGTCCTGGAGCCAACTGTGGCCAGCAGGCTGGAGGCTTTGGCGGTTACTCAGGACCCACAGTGGAGGAAGTCGACTAAGAGTTCTCAGTATACACAAAATTTAGTTGACTCCATTCCTAGTTTCCAATTTCTGAGACTGATTCGGATTTTTGGTTGAGATCTCCAAAGAAATCTTACAAAACCCTTGTCCTAAGTTAGCAATAGATTGTTATTAGACTTAGTTATCTGAATTAAAAATAAATTATTTATTTTATTTCTTAAACAAACATGTACTGGACTTTTTATTGGGGATATAAAATTAAATCTTAAATCTTAATCAGAATTTACTTAAGATTCTGGCGGTTTCAAACGTTCTTGGTTGCCCCAGAACTAGAAAGTTATCGATTTCAAAAGGCTCTTCTCTAGCCCAAGCGCCGCGCACCTTTATTTAAACTTAGCGCCAAGTCCCACCCTCGACGACGCTAATTGGATTAGACCAGGTCCGCGCTAGGCCAGCTAGTTCTCGCGTCCCAACTAGTTGGATTTCGTCATCGCACAGAACAGCATGGGAATGCAATTTCAAAGTGAGTTCGTCGGGTAAAGGTGGAAAGATGGGTTTTCTGAAGGATCTTTCTTAACAGAGATCCTGGTCGTGGGAGGCATTGTGATTGGTTTCCTGTCAGTCCTTGTCCTCCTGGTAGGAACTCTGCTGAAGGACTCGATGCCCAACGTGTTGGCCCCGGAAGAGCGCCAATTCGCCTTTGACTACGTGATTGGTGAGGGAATATGGAATGGGACTGTGGAAGAGAAACTCATTTTACTTCACTTCCAGTTGGAGCGGGCACCGGGGGCAGTACCCTCACCTCGCTGCTGGCCAAGCACAGCAACGGCAGTGTGCTGCTCATCGAGGCCGGCGGGCAGTTTGGCCTGCTCAGCCGGATTCCCCTGCTGA
>VNJW01008382.1:0-18171 GCA_008042615.1 Drosophila auraria | reverse complement strand
ACGCCGGCCGCGATGGTCGATTTGGTGTTCTTCTTGCTGACCAGCAGGAAGAACTCTGTAATCAGGCGCGTGCCGGTATCCGGGTCATAGGAACCGAAAATCGCCGAAGCGAAGTCCTTCAGCCAGTCCCGGCAGGACTCGCCGATGGTCGGTTCGTGCAGCACATCCACGATTTTGAGCGCATTGAAGACCGCCATGCCCTGCTCTGCCGCCTCAGGAAAAAGCGGATTGCAGGGCACTAGGCTTTCGCCGGCCTGAATGCGTGTTTCCCAGTCCGGGCAGGCCGTGGTCCATATCGGGCCGGGCGATTTCTCCTCTTTAGCCTTTGATGTACGTTTGCGCGGTGCGCTTTTGGTGGTTTTGGAGGCGCCAGCGACCTTGCGACGAGCCCTTACAGGCTTTTTCGGCGCGTCACTGGCCATTACTCACAACCAACTTTGGAGACGGCATGCGGGCAAAACGGCCCGTTGCGGCCTTTTCCGCTGCCTCTCTCCGCTCTTCCTTCACACCTTTCTTGCTGGCTTTCCCCTGATCCATGTGCTGGATCTGTTTCAGGGTGCGCAGCGTCTCTGCACGGTCTTTGGTGCTGATGGCTTTCAGCATGGCGTTCCGGCGGCGCTCGTTGTTGTCGTCAGCCGTTTCCGTCTCAATCGCCTGGGCAATTTCGCCATGATGCGCCGTTGTATCCTCCAACTCACCGAGCAGGCGGGACGCAAGAGATGCCATGCGCTCAGTCAGGAGATGATCGGCAGGTTCAGCCGGGTTGGAGCGGGGCTTTTCGGGGGGTGGCGCGGTGGTGCGCACGGGATGGTGCGCACTTTGCGTGGAAGTGCGCACTTTTCCCGCTTTGGTGCGCACCCATTTCTCTGCACTGGCGCGCTTGCGGATGGCACTTTCAGAGACGCCATATTTTTCCGAAAGCTGGCGGTTTGATTGACGTCCAGCGCGAAAGTCCTTCTCGACCGCTGTCCAGTTGATAGCGGATTTTCTGGCCAACAGCCCCTCCCCTTGCGCTCAAAGTGCGCACTTCAAAACCTTGGAAACGGAAAATTTTTCACGCGTGGCACTGGCGCGGTTCAGGTGCCTCATGCTGTCTCAAGATTGACACTCCCCCCTACCCGCTGGCCGCATGCGCGGCAGCTATGCATGACGTGAGTGCATACCTCTGAGAAATGGCGGAAAACTGCCGTTTTTCAGTATTCCACCGCGTTTCGCTTTGCCCGCTCATGCGCTGTCTTGGTCGTGTGGCAGGAGCCGCAGAGCAGCTGGACGTTCCGTTTATCCAGCGGCGCGCCACCATCCTTCAGTTCCACGATATGGTCCCCAAACAGGCGCGTGCCGGTGCGTCCGCACTGCTCACAGCAGTTGGGCCGCTCTGCCCTGATCTCTTTCATCAGGGCACGCCATTCAGGGCCGGTATAAAAGCCGTCAGCGCGCTTCGGTGGCTCTTTGGCTATGCTGTTGTCCAGAGCGCCAACAAGCGGCTTCAGGCACGTCAGAACCGCCTGTTTGCGGCTCATGTGTCCAGCTTGGCCATGTCGAAGGACACAAGCTCCCACTTGGCTTCCGCGCCAGAGCGTTTGTGCAGGCGCACATAGTCCTTCGTGACGTCCAGCCGCACGCTGTTGGAAATGGCGGTCATGGCGCGCTGCCACTCTTCGTCATCAATTTCCAGACGGCGCAATGCGAGGATCTTGGCGGCTTGGAGCTTGCCAGCCTGCCCAACGTCAAACGCATCGAGCACGATGGCTTTCAGGTTGGCATTGGCACCCTCAGACCACCGGGTCAGCAAGCCATCAATGATGCTCTTGGCCGCCTGAATTTCCGGACCGAACGAAATGCAGTTGCCGACCGCGACCGTGACGCGCAGCGTGCCGTCATAGCTCGACAACGTGACGTTGCCTTTCTCGCCGCCAATCTTGGTGCCGTATTGGTCGGCTACCAGCTCAAGAAACGCATGGACTTCCGTGAAGCAAAGCGTCTTGAAATCCCGCATGAACTGCCGCACCGGGTCGCCCTGCTCATGCAGGCGGCGCACCAGCTCGTCTTGCAGCTTGTCAGATGGGCGCACGTTCGCATCCGGTACCAACCGCCCGCGACTGTCCATCATGAAACCGTCAGGCACGGTTTGCATCGTCATTCTCCATCATTGTCAGGGTTGCCCGCACGAGTTGCGTTAGGCGAGAAGATCCGCGCCGACCGCATCTGGGTTGGCGTGGCTGTATCGTGTCGTTGTGGCCAGCGAACTGTGACCAAGCTGCGCCTGCACCCAATGGACCGGCTGACCGGCATCCAGCTGGTGAGACGCAAAAGCGTGGCGGAGCCAATGTGCTGACGCATCATCAGGCAATCCCGCACGCTTCGCGGCCCGCTTCACGACGCGATGAGCAGCGCGAACGTGAAGCGGACCGCCATCATGGCCGGGGATTACGGGCGCATCTGGCCCGCCATCGACCTTCACGGCCATGATCTCTTTCCACAATGACGCAGAGACCTGGACATGCCGGGTTTTGCCGCCCTTGCCGAATATCGTTGCAATGCCGCCCGACTGGCGGCGTGTCATATCGCGCCAGCGTAGACCGCACGCCTCGGAAAGGCGCAGGCCTGTGCCATACAGAAGCGCCAGCAGTGCGTGACGGCGCGGGTCTTTCTCCGCCGCCAGCATGGCCAGCGTCTGCGGACGCGAGAGGATGCGTTCGTTCAGGCTGTCGCGCCCGCGCTCCAGACGGAACGCGGCACCCGCGTCATGCGGCAGGAATCCAAGCTTTGCGCCGTGTGTGAGAACGGATTTGACCGCGCTCATGCGCCGCCGTCGCGTGGCGTCGGACGCGCTGCTCATGCTGTCATGCCACTCCTGAAGGTCGGCAAGCTGCACCTCAGCCATCGGCTTACCGGTGAAGCGGGCGAACTCCGCGACGTCTGCGCGGTAGGCTCGCGCCGTGTGCAGGCTGCGGTTATGGAGCCACGTTCTGACCAGCATGATATCAGCCGGGCAAAATGCCTCTTCTGGCGTCGCTGGCGCGGTCGATCTGGGCTGATCACCGCTAACCATTTGATAATCCTACGTTATAGGGTCTTTCTGACCCTTCAAAAAGCGTCAGATAACTGCGGTTATCTGACGGGTTTTAGGGGGTGTTTGCGGGTTATCTGACACATTGCCTGATAGGCTGTGTCAGATAATACCGCGTTATCATGTCACCTTAGCTGGCTGATACCCGGCCGATTTTGCGACCGCGATCACCCCACTTTGGCTCAGGCCAATTTGATCGGATAGCGCCGGATGGCAACCGTTCCGCTATACGGGCATCCCGCTCCCTAATCAGAGCTGCATCAACTCGCCGCATCTCGTGCTCAGGAATGACTACTGGCGTAGCGGATTTTTTTGCCAGAACAATCTGCAGTGGAGTGATGGCAAAAAGCTCGCTGCACTGTGCAACGGTATTTTTTGCATTTCCGCAGACAGGCAAAATAATATCAGCACGATGATGGGTCTGGCCACGCTCGGCTAAGCGCACAACGTATGCGCCACAACCAAATAACGCGACCACTAAGACGGGATATTTTCCGCACAGCAAAACGTCACCACGGCAGGTAGGCTGCCTGTTGCGTTTCATTCGTTTCACTTTTCAGGAGATATAAAAAAAGCCGTGGGTCCAGATGGACACACGACTTCGGAGATTCTGACTTGTTACTAGATCCTTCTGGCCCAAGCAAGCAATTTTAAGGGCGACATAAACAAAGCAACTTCCATCTGGAATGGGACACAGTTGACGAATCGAAGTATTTTGTTCTCTTTATGTTCTCTTTATGGAGGGCATGTCATGAGCGCATACGCGGGAGACCGGACAACAGGCTTCGCTAGCCCTGCAGCCGATGCAATTGAAGGACCGATTGACCTAACTGATGTGCTGGATCTCCGCAGGCCAAGCCGATATCCAGTGCGGGTAAATGGTGCGACTTTTGCAGCGCGAGGCATACTAGACGGCGATGTCCTGATTGCAGACACGTCTGGCCAACAGGCGTCCGGGCAACTGGTGATCGCCTGCGCTGCTGGGCAGGTTCTGCTGGCTGAGCTACGGGCTCAGAAGGGCCGCTGGTGGCTGGTTTCCGGCGATGACAGCCGGGAGCCGATCCGCGTTGACCCGGCGCAGGATGTGGATATCTGGGCCACTGTGACGGGCGTGGTGCGCGAAAAGCCATGACGGTTTACGGCCTGATTGATTGCAATTCGTTTTACTGTTCATGCCAACGAGCATTTGAGCCGCGCCTGAAACGGCTGCCTGTGGTCGTGCTGTCCAACAACGACGGCTGCGCAATCGCTCGTACCGCTGAGGCTAAGGGGCTGGGCATCAAGATGGGCGATGCCTGGCACCTGATCCGCAATGAGCGCAAACTCTCTGGCGTGCAGTGGTACTCCAGCAATTATCCTCTGTATGCCGATATGAGCCGCCGGGTCTATCAGGTGCTACTTGAGCATGTGCCCCGCGTCGAGCCCTACTCCATTGACGAGATGTTTCTGGATCTGAGCGGGCTGCCGGGTGATCTGGCCGAGCGGTGCGAGGCGATCCGGGGGCGCGTGGAGCAGATCACCAAGATCCCCACCTGCGTGGGATGGGGACCGACAAAAGCCATTGCCAAATTGGCCAACTATATTGCCAAGGATCGGCCGGAAATGGAGGGACTGTGCGACCTGACAGCCGAGCAGACGCGGATGCGGTTCTATCGTAACCTGCCCGTCAGTGAGGTCTGGGGTATTGGCCGCCGACTGGTGCCTCGGCTGCACGACGCGGGAATTCGCACCATTGCGCAGTTTGTAGAGGCTGAGCCTGCACAGATCCGCAAGATCATGGCGATTACCGGTGTCAGATTGCAGGCAGAACTGCGAGGGGAATCCTGCCTTCAACTCTCTGAGGTAGCCGAACAGCGTAAAGGTCTGGCCTGCACCCGATCCTTCGGTCGACCTATTACAGACTACAGCGATATGCGCGAGGCTATTGCGGGTTTTGCCGTTCGGGCCTCAGAAAAACTACGGGCTGAAGGTGTTGATGCAGGACATATCTCTGTCTTCATTCAGACCAACTCTCACAAGAGGCAGGAAGGTTGGTATGCCAATCAGGCGGCCATCACCTGCTCACCAACAAGCAATGCGCTTGCATTGGTAGGAACAGCAACACGATTACTCAGAGCAATCTGGAAAGATGGTTACCGTTACGCTAAAGGTGGCGTCTTACTAAATGACCTTGCAAAAGCAGGGCAGCAATCATCCTTATTTGGCGCGCCAGATGCAAAATCCCCTGCATTAATGGAAGCTATGGATGTCATTAATAGGCGTTACGGCCGAGAGGCAGTCAAACCTCTCAGCACAGGGATTTCAAGAAGTTGGCGTCCACGCCAAGAAATGCTCTCTGCACGCTATACGACAGAGTATTCAGAAATAATGCAGGTATCCGCGTATTAACGCCCCATAATCCGTCCCGGAAAATCATCATATAGCTCGACTAGCTGCTCCAGCAGCAGCTCTATTGCTCCAGCAATTTTTTTCCGGTCCTGATGCAGCTCTGTCTGCATCTGATTGACCGATAAGCCATCTATCATCATCAGCACCAGAAACCTCTGGCTTGCTGCTCCCAGATAGCGCCGCACAGATTCACACCGCGTTACGGCAGCGGCCCGCGAAATCATCGCATATTCAATATCTGATTTCCCGCCAGAGCGGCCGGCCTCTGGATCTCGCGCCCCCAGTATCCCGGTTTCATAATCCCGCGCCCACATTTCCGCCGCAGCCACATGCCGGTCCTGAATGGCGCCAGACTGTCGAAGGGTATAAAGCGCACCCGCAGACCGCATATGTGTCGTCACACGGCCGCGCTTGTCTGCAATGTCTGTCAGCACAACATCGCCGCGCTGCATGCGCTCAGGCGTCACTTCGCCAGAAACGCCAACTGCAGAACACAAAATAGCCACTACCTCAGTATGCAATGCATCTGATGCTGGCCTGACCATGTCGCATGATTTCAGCGGAATAAACGTCTGACTGGAGCCCAGTGGGACAACCCGCAAACCGTCGCATCTAGCGACCACAAATTCCCGCCCTGTTTCTTTAACGTGCAGAATATCCCCTGCACGCACCGTAATGTTTACATCGTTAGTCTGTTTTTCCACGTTGCCCTGCCGCCTGTTCGCATGTACCGTCCTCAGGCGTCACGGGGTTGTGTGCGTTTTAGGCGGTGTGCCATGCTGGCTTCCAATTCGGCATTGGCACGCCGCCTTTTTATTTCTGAGAGTTTGCGGCCTACATAATGAGCAATGCACTGCCGGATCATTCTGGCCTCTGGCTTTTGGCAGTGACGCCATAAGCGTCATGCAGATGATCTGCCAGACTCTGCGGGTCATTGAACTTTGCAGCCTTATTCCGACTTGCTGCGGCTCTGGAAATCAGGACGATCCAGAACATGATAGCCCCGATCCATTCCATTGCAGAACTATGCAGCCACGCACCAAGACCTATCGTGCAAATGATCAGCAGAAACGTGCTGGCATTCACCACAATGCCGCCAAGTGCCGTCTGCGCAGTCAGGTAGTAGTAGCGATCATTTTTGTTCATGCAGCCTCCTGCGTGCTTGCCTGTTTCCGAAAATATTCGCGGTAGGCTGTTTTTTCCCGCTTACAATCCGGAAGACCATGTCTGGCTGCAACCTGCGGCCATTCACGCTGCAGGCGTCCAAAATCTCCCCATTCTCGCATAGTGCTGCTGTAAATCTGCGTCTGGCGGCCCCATTCAGCGTCTGCTTGCAGCTGCCATTCTGGAGGTGGAGGTGCAGCCGGGTCTGGCTCTGGCATCATCCTGATCACATCTTCACCATCCAGCGCCCGCTGCACGGGAGCCTTAAAAACCCCCATTATTCTTGGGCTTTCGCCATTCTCAGACATTTTTTCGCAATGGGCAGAAATAGCAGAAACAATCAAATTCGCCTTGGATGGAGCCTGACCAAGCCAACTACGGGAAAATGAAACGGCAAAAGGTGCCTGATCCGCTCCTAAGCCTGAAACAGCCATGATACGGGCTGCTAACTGCTTCACCTGTATCTGGTCCAGCGGCTGGGTTTCGGTTTCGTCGGGTTCCATAGAAATAGAGGTAGAATGTATATTATTATCTCTCTCTTCTAGATCTATGGAAACCGAAGAACCCAAATCCGCATAACCCAAAGCATCGTTGGGTTTCTTGTTTGGGTTTTCGGTTTGGGTTTTCCCACCAGAAACAACACCCATCAGCGGCATGGTGCGCTGGGCCTTCTTCTCCTGTATTTCACGCGCACGACGGACTGCATAAACCTCATCAGTCTCACCTTTACGCTTCCGACCACCCTTTGCGCCATTCTGGCGCGCTGTGATCTGCTTGCGCGTGAGGCCAACTGGCTCTTCGCCTGTTTCCTGCGCCTGCTGCCACACACGGTCAGCAGAGGCCTTCCGTGCTGCCCGTTCTTCACTACGCAGCAGCTTGTCATACATATGCGGACTGAAGAGCGCGCCGCTATCATCCCGGGCCATCATGCCTTTACGGATGATGGCTGGCAGCGTCCCTGCCAGAGCATCGCCTGAAAGCCCAACCTGCTGGGCAATCTCTGAATCCTGCATGACATCCAGACCGATACGGAACACGCAGGAACGCATTTCCTTCAGGGCGTCATGTAGCTTTATAATTACCCCATGCAGATCCGCTGGCATTGAGCGCAGCAGCTTCAGCGAAGGCATGGCAGCACGGTCAAACTCAGCGAGTTCAGGGCGCATCATTTATACCCTCTCTGGTTTGAGCTGTCCTCTTGCGACGGAACGCTTCCACGCGCTCCAGCCCCAGAGCATCAAGCAAGGCATCACTCAGTTTGCGTCGGTCATTTGCCATGTTGCTGACGTATGTTTTGTTCAGACCATGCTGCCGGGCAAACGCATCGTTTCCACCCACCTCAGCCATTTTTGTATTCAGAATTGAATACACATCGAGCAAAGAGAGAAAATCTTGATCATTAGTCACGATGCGCCGTATCCCCCGTATGAGGCTGGCCGCTTCTCTGCACTTGATGAAGCAGTGCAAGGGTACGGTGCAAAATATGGATTGCCATAGAGATTTTAGGGACGATTTTATCTGCTTCCCGCTGGTCTATCTGCCTATCATCCCAGATATCCAGCGCCGTTTGCATGATATCTCCAGATGAACGGGCAAACTCACCCATATCAGAGCCAAAATCTCCCGGCCCGATATTGAGAGGAATGACCGCATACCCAAGCGCATGCGCCATTTCCATCAGATGGATAGGCCGCTCCGCGCAATGGTCCAGATCTATCGCCACATCAAGCGGCACCACACTGGGCTGCGTGCGGCTGGTGTAAGCATGCAGTTGCGTTTCCTGCACACGAGTAAAGCCTGCAGCAGACCGGAAATCCCCTACAGCCTGAACCGCCGTTTTTGTGGCGGTTTTTATGGCTGCCAGAAATCTGGAAGAAAATGGTGGCATCAGGGAAGGGTTTCCGGCCATGCCGCGTTGGAAAGCAGGAAAGATGCAGCGCCAAACTCACCCTCACCTATTTTGGCAACAAATACAGTGTTTCCACGACGAAATTTGACCGTTCCTGACAGCACTCTACAATTTTCATCTGTGACAACTTTTTCTGTTTGCTTCCCGCAAATAGAAACATTGCCATTTCTGACATAACGACGCGCGTCTACAAAGGTCAGATTGCAGTTGTCCATTTTTTTCAGAAGAACAAACAAAATTCTATCAGTATTAGATTTTATACGGTCATTAATTTCTACAGTTACAAATTCCAAAGCACCGGCAGGCAGATCTGTTGATGTGATAGGTGGAGAGCTATCAGACGCATTCTTCTCACCAGAGGTCTGGAGGGCTGACGTCTTCTCAAGAATGTTTTTTAAGTCCTGAGAAAGCGTTTCGGCCTGCTCTTTTGAGAGATGCTCCAAGGCCTTATTGGAAAGTCCTTTTTCGCAAATCCTTCTGGTTACTGCCCCAAAGCGTCTAGCATCCCATTCTGCAGGGGTAACCGGGGGAGTGCCATCTTCAACATAAACCTGAATACTCTGAGCTAACTGAAAAATATCAGTAGGGCTCATGCAGTTAGCAAGAGGTGACGCCAGAAGCGCATGGATGGTCCGCTCACGCAGCTGGGCACCATAAGGCGCATATGGATACTCTGTATTCATTTTTGGAAACACCCTGAAAAAGCACGCACACCCTGCGCAAAGCGCGCCAGGACGGGGCAATAAAGACGCGGGAAGCCATATCTGCGGACATGACGCACAAAGTCTCTGAGGCGCGGATAATACTGACAAAGCGTCACACAATCGCTCTGGTTCAGCATCTGCCGCTCAAACTCACAAAATTCGGCCCCAAACAGCACAGGTTCACCTGGCAAAATCCGGATCAGATACCAAGGCCGCCCTGCTATGGAGAGCACAACGGCAGTCCGGATGCTGTGTGCCACAGAATGAGCTTTTGTATTCAGTTTTGAATACATCCGGCCAAATACAGAACTGATCATGATGGAGAAAAACACTGAGGGTTCTGGCGTGAGCCAGAGTTCTGCGCTTTTAATGCTTTCTTCGCAGACCATATGGCCTTGCTCAGCAACGAGCTTAATTGCCCTATCTCTGCGATCACTTCGCCTATGCTCTCTGGCTATCCACAATGCTGCAGATGACGCGATGACGGTGGATGCCATGAGCGCAACAGGAAGCGTAAGTCCCAGAACAGCTTTCAAATGATAGCCTTCAGCAGCGGCGGCATGATTCCCTTCATGGATACTCATGCCGCTACTCCTGATTGTTTTTCAGGAACTTTCCCATAAGCGGCTTTGGGCAGCGCGTTGCCACGCCGCCCGCCATCGTCCATTCTCTGTTTGTCACAACCAAGAAAGGATGATCTCAATGCCCAAAAAATCAGAAGGCCCATCATGCCAGCCAGTAAAAGGTCTGGCCGTTGGAAGCATTGCAGAAAGCGATATATTTGTACGTTTTTCTTTCCCTGAAAATGGGAATGAGCAGGAAGACTAGCAAGTGTATTATGCCCTGACAAAAATTCAGGCTCTGGAGCTGTCCCAGCTATTGTATAATACACTAGAGACTCTTCTGGCGGCCGATGAGAAACGCCAAAGACATTAATATCGTCCCACGAAATAATGCGCCGAACACCATTCAGCTGACACGCATCAGCCGCAGCGGCATGTTTCTCCTCATGGATACTCATGCCGCTACTCCTGATTGTTTTTCAGAACCTTTCCCACAGGCGGCATAGGGCGATACGTTGCCGTACCGCCCGCCATCGTCCATTCTCTGTTTGTCCAAAACACCGAATGGAGATTCACAAAGTGATTTTAGTTGTCGATCGCTGGGAAGTAACAAAAATCCCTGGCCGCGCTGGCTTTGCAATAAGGGCATCTTTTGAGATGAAAGGCTCCGCTCCCCAGATCCAAGAGGGCGATACAAACCCTCACCTGGCAAGCTCCTCCTTCTCACTAAACTTTCATCGCCTGACACCTGACAATATAACGCAGCAAGAGCTTCTAGATGCAGCACTGAAGGCTTTTGCGGATGCAAAAACCTTAAAGAAGAGCGCATGATTCTTCTCCATCTGCATTGACACCAACAACCTTGTCGCAGGGTGGCCAGTTTGGACTGCCCTGCGATAGAGACCAAAGCAGTAAGGTAATTTCCGCGTTGGCATCCTTACCTTGCCCAGCAGCCTGCAAGATGTAGAGCAGACGAGAGAACAGCCACGCTTGTTTGGCTGATAGCGATATGATTGGCTTTTCTCTTGAATGATTAACCAGCATTACCTGCACGGACTTCAGATCGATCACTTCCAAACCCAAAAAGGGAGAAACATCTCTTCCGCGATCTTGAAAGCTCAGGTCTCCCCGAACACCATTCAGCTGACAAGCCTCAGCCGCAGCGGCATGGTTCTCTGCATGGATACTCATGCCGCAATTCCTTCTTTTTTAGGCATATCCAAGATGCTGGCGAGTGCATTGTGGCACCCGCCAGCTACGTCCATCATGCGATTGGAACCAGCATGAAAGGACGATTCCGTGACAGCCGATCTCAACATATTCGACAGACTCTCCGTTATGGAGAAAACCATCGAAGAGATACGAAATGTCGTGAATTCTATATCGAACGATAAAGTTCCTAGGATCACAATGCGCCGCCTCAATGAGGCATTAGGCGATGGTGTGTATCTCTCTACGCAAACATCAGAAGAAATTGATGATGAAGAGATTTCAGACGTAGAGGCTGCAATATATGACGCCAAGCAGTTCTCAGAATCAGCAAACCAAGACACCCGGCGCATGAAAAGCGCCATGGAAACACACCGTTTCATCTTGGTGAAGCTGCTCAAGTATCTTGATGCTGAGACAGTCTCGACCATCCTGAAAGAAACGGAAGGATATGCACTCTCTTTCCCTGAAACTCCGGGCAATTCTGGCGGTCTACGCGCAGGAAGCCGCCTGTCAGGCTTAGAGTTACGGGCATATAACAAAGAGCTTGATGCCATCCGCAGCCTGCTCACAGACTGAACATCATTCGGCTGACAAGCATCAGCCACAGCGGCATGGTTCTCTGCATGGATACTCATGCCGCTACACTCTCATTTTCGTCAGAACCGAAAAGATCCGGCCGTAATTCTGATTCAGGGATACCTGTTATTTTTGATATCTTCCGAACGCGCTTAGGAGGGATGACTCGCCACGAGTAAATCGACGGCGCTTTAATCCCAAGGTGAGCAGCCAGAACAGCTACACCTCCAACTGCATCTATTGCTCGCTTAACTGGATCGCTCATCATGAGAGAGATAATAGGCGATACCTAGTAAAAAGCAATAGGCAAACACTAGGGGCAATTAGGCGAAGCCTATTGCATTATGTGGCCCATGAAAGATGATTGGCCAACGCGCCTCAAAAAGCTCAGAAGTGCCACCCGCCTCTCTCAGGCTAAAGTAGCCAGAGAGTTAGGCATATCTGCGCCCTCTGTCGCTCAATGGGAAATTGGCAGAACTAAACCATCATTGGACAGACTGCCCGCTATAGCAAGTCTATATGGTGTCAGTTTAGAGGCGTTGTGCGGCAATGATCTCGGTTCGCCAAAAGAAGCATTGAGAGCTGCTCAACTAGAACCAGAGCCAGACAAAGTTCGAATATCAGGCTATGTGGCCGGTGCCGACAGAATAGTAATATTTGAAGACGGTGACTGCCAACCGCAAAACAATGATGAAATAGAACTACCATTTAGGCACTATCCGGGATTAGTCCTTCAAGTGACTGGTGAGTCTATGGTGCCACGGTATAAGCCGGGCGAAGTGATTGGAATTACGCTCCCCGGAAAGGTTGCTCCATCAATAAAAATGATTGGTCGTGATGTTGTTGTAAAATTATCCGATGGTCAGACGGTCATTAAGACATTAAATGTTGGTCCAGACCATGATAGCTACGTTTTAACCTCAGTAAATACAATGGTTAAACCAATTTATAATCCAGATATAGAATGGATTGCACCAATTGATTTTCATTTAGTATGAGCGGTGCCGATTGTCGGCACCGCAATTTATTACCAATTACTAGAGCTTTGCTCAAAATCAGAAGATGAAAAATTGTGCTTCTGCACAATATTACCATCAAACAAAACAGTAAGCGTTTTCTTTTTCCCCTTTGACGTGCTTTGGAATGCCCTCATCGCCAAAGGATCATAGTGTGATTTTGAGAAGACATATTTCCATATCTCTGTGGTCTTGTCTTTGTAATCAACATCAACAGGATCACCAAACAAAGATTTAACTTCTTGTTTTGTAGTCTTCCCATCAATAATTTTTGCATCAACTGATGTTGAATTTTCTTTTTCTATAGTTTCATTGCCTGAACTAGAGCAACCTGAGACTGAAAAGACCACACCTAACACCACAAATATTTTTAATATGTTATTGAATTTGTATATCATAATTAGTCCTCTTTGACATAAGCGGATGAATTATTAGCCATAAACTACATACAAAGCTATATAATTCACCTTATCGATTTTAGTAGGCGTTGCCTATTGACTTACCTACTAGGTGATGCCTAGTGTTCCCCATCACAACCCGTGATGGAGAAACCCCATGTCGCCCCAACAGGCAAACAGGTCCATTGCCAACCCGCTCACGGTAGATGAGGGCAAGGCAGTCCTGCGTATTATTCACCGCGTCGTTGCTGTGTCCAAAGCAAAGGACACAGCCGGCCGGAACAAAGTCTATGATCTGACAAATGAACTCCTGCGTGTGTGCCATTCCCGCACCTGCACGCTGGACCTTACCGCTATGGCCTCAAGCGATACGGATCTCGCACTGGTGCTGGAAGATCTGACAACGCTCAGGCACAAGCTCAACTGCAAAACAGGCTTCATGCCCCACGGCACCCGCCTGAACTTTGCAACCAACATGGCTTTCGCAAAAAAGCCCGCACAGGTGGCGGCATGAGAGTGCAGTCCGCTATGCCGCTTGGCCAGCCTCGCCCCATGCAGGCAGACCATGCATTCCCTACCCTGCTGAAACCCCATGTTGCTTCCACCCGTCGCGTTGGTTTGCTGAGGGCCATGGCAGATACCCTCTTTATCGAAGCTGACCGGATTGACGGTTTCAGGCGTGCCTGTGCCGCCAGCGGTAACCCGGATGGAGAGGCGTGCTGGAAGCGCATTGCCCACGCCTACCGCACGGAAGCCGATGGGTTTTCCAAGCAGGCTGATCAGCTGCAGGGCCGCCACGCATGAGCCGGGAACAGGATCAGATCCGCGCCCTGCTGGAAGAAGCCCGGCAGTGTGAGCAGGAAAGCAAAGTGTGTGCCGGGCAGCACAACTTTTCCAGAGCCAGTGAACTGCAAGCTGTTGCGGATTTCTTCCGGAACCTCGCAACCAAACACAATCAGATTACGGGAGCGCACACATGCGCCTGACCTCACTCCGCAAGTTCGGCCGCCGCTTTCACACCGCCGTTTCTGGCGCCACCATGCCCGCGCCTTCCTCTTATGGCATGAAATCCCATGCCTGCGCCGGCACAGCACAGGTCTGGGACCGCACAGGGGAATATGCCGCCTTCGCCACCCCGCAGATCTGCCAGCTTGAGCGCCTGCGTACGCTGTGCGGCCATCCGCTCAGTTACCGGGTGACACTGCCTGATGGCACACAGGCAACCGTGCCGGCTGCACTGGTGCTGATCTTTCCGGAAGACTCCCTTTCCACAAACCTGATCGTGCTGGATATCCCGCACCGGACCCCGCTTGTGGAGGTCATGCAGTGAGCCATGCCAGCACCTTTCGTGCTTCTGCTGCGTTGCGTGGCATGGGCCGGGCTGCGGGCCTGCTACTCAGCGGCCCGGCACCGGGCAATGCCACACGCATTGATGATGGCCGGCAGATGGATCTGGAGGAGGCCCTTGGTCACTTTGGACCAAACCAAGCAGCCACCCGCGCCCTGAACCTGCATCTTGGAAAACGCCTGCGCTCAGCGCGTGCAGCCCGCGGTCTCGCCATGCCCGCACTTGGTGCCCGCGTAGGCCGCTGTGGCCAGCAGATCCAGAAATATGAAATCGGGCAGGATGCCATCAAGGCGGCAACACTCTACCAGCTGGCCACCGTCCTCGGCGTCAGCATCGAATGGTTTTTTGAGGGGATTTCCCTGTGACTGAAAACTACCTGCGCAATGACCTGGACACCCATGTCATGAAAGAAGCTGTCAGCCGGAGTTTCAATTTCCGCCGTGCAGATGGCTCAAGCTTTTATGCATTCAATCTGACGTGGAACTATGGCCACCTTAGCATTTCAGGTGACATGGGCGAACTGATGCTTGAGCATTATTACGCAATGCCGACCTTTGAAAAAGCAGTGCATTGGGCTGCTGATGCGGAAAATCAATATCTGCTTGGCAAGAGTAATGTGCGGGAAGAGTATGATGCTGAAAAGACTGCAAAAAGCATTATTCAAAATGCCAATACAAATATTATTGAAGCTTTGAATGGATCAAAATGGGCCGGGAAAAGCCGTTCAGATGGCATGCGGCAAATTGCCCAAAAAATCAGAAAAGGTATTTTGGAAAAGGAAGACTTGGAAGATTACGATATCTATTTCTTTAATAAAAAAGAGAATTTTAATCTCCGCTTAGAAAGCATGGCTTGTGATGAACCAGAACATTTCTGGATATTCAGCGAAGTCTGGGACAAATGGCTGCATCTCTGGAAGGCTCTGGAAGGGTTTGGCCACTATAGTATGTGGTCAGATGAAGAAGTCCAAAATATCTTGAAGCCCTCATACCGCAGAGAAATGCGAGATGCTATTATTGATATTTGCAGCAGTGAAGATGGTGCTTTGGAATTGCTGCGAAACTTAGGGAATCATGATGATTACCCCATCATGACTGACTATTCATTCACGAATTACCGTCTAGTTTCAGCTATCAGGTGGGCCTGCCAGCGTCTGATATCTGAAGGTATAGTGCCAGAAAAAAGAGCCGCAGCATGAGCGACGACAGAGATTTCGATCGTCGGAATGATTTACATCCTGACGATGGAGCGGAGGATGCTGATGCTGTTACAGGCGGCATCAGCGCTGAACGGCTGCGGAGCATTGTGGAGCGTATTGAACGGCTTGAAGAGGAGCGTAAAGCACTCGCTGGCGACATCAAAGATATCTTCACGGAAGCAAAATCAGCCGGTTTTGATGTGAAAGTTATCCGGCAGATCATCAAAATTCGAAAAATTGATCCTAGCGAAGTGGAGGAACAGGAAACTCTGCTCGACATTTACCGCCGCGCTCTGGGAATGTGATAATGACAGAAGAACAGAAAAAAAAGCTGCTGGAACGCCTCAGAAAACTGATGGCGCTCAGCCGCAGTGCAAATGAACATGAAGCCGCTGCTGCGCTTGAAAAAGCACAGGCTCTTATGAATGAATTTGCCATTACTGAGGATGATCTAGATCTGGCAGACTACGGTACGACCGAAAGCCCGGCTGTGTTCATTAAGCCGGGCCAGAGATTGCCTATCTATGCTGGCATGCTCAGCCGCATGATTGACTCTGCCTTTGGTGCATCTGCCGTCTGGGATACCGATGGTCGGGAAGCAAAAGTGATCTGGATCGGCCCGCAGTCAAAAACAGAAATTGCAGCCTATAGCTACACTGTTCTTGCGCACCTTCTTCAGAAAAAGCGGTCTGAATACAAATTCGTCTCTCTCTTGCAGGTAAAAAGTCCGGGCCTCAGAGAGGCGAGGGCAGATACCTACTGTGAAGGGTGGGTGACAGGCGTACGCAGCAACATCCTGCCTCATCAGCCCTCAGAAAAGGAAAAGCGCCTGTCAGACCTTTTCACACGTCAGAAATTCCCGTCACTGGGAACGGCAGATATGCGCGGCGCAGGCCTCAGCGCAAGCGAGTCCTCCGATGCCTATTCCGACGGCCTAACCGAAGGCAGAAAAACCCGCCTGCAGGCCGGCATGAAAAGCGAGAAACGCAGCCAGATCAAAGAAACCCGCTATCTGGAGTTTGGGGCATAATGCTAAATATCACTCCCCCACCCGCCTCTGTCGGCCAGTTTCTGACTGCAACAGAGGTTACCCAACGTTTGAAGGTGGGCAAAAGCACACTCTATCGTAAGATCAGAAATGAAGGCTTCCCCAAACCCATCCAGATGGGTTTGCGCTGCGCCAGGTGGAGCGAAGAAGCCATCTCAAACTGGCTGGAAGAACAAAAAGGAAAAGCGTCAGCGTAAGAAAACGCTGCTACCTGCGGGGCCGCTGTATTAAGTCCATGGGAGACACAAAACCTTCCAGCAGATTATCGGCCCACTCCTGATAAATAGCGCGCCGACGCTCAAGGTGCTGCGCCCTGTTATAAGCCAACTCCGTTTTGTCCTTCAGGGTATGAGCAAGCATCTGATCAATAACCAGCCTCTGCTCAGGCTGGCGCTCATTCATAATACTGGAAAATGCGGCTCTAAACCCATGAGGAACATGCCGCCCGCTATAGCCTGCCCGGTTGATCATATATCCTATGGCGTTCTCGCTCATGGGCCTGTGCGCCCATCTGGAATTGGGAAACACAATAGGGCCACGGCCTGTCAAAGTATGCACCGCTGCCAGCGTTTCCATAGCCTGCTGCGATAACGGCACGACATGCGGCCGTTTCATCTTCATCCGCTCGGCCGGTATCTCCCAAATATCCTCTTTGATCTCCGACCAGGGCATCGCCCGGACTTCACCTGGCCGGACGGCCGTCAATGCCAGAAATCGCATCGCCAGAATCGTCACTGGATGCGCGGGAATACTCTCCACGTCAGCAATCATCTGCCGCAGTTCTGCCAGATCGGTGATAGCCGGCTGATGCCCCTTTTTCAGAGGAGCAAGCGCTCCCTTTATGACATCGGCCGGATCAGACGAGCCGACACCGGTCGCTATGCCATAACAGAAGATGGCAGACAGTCGCTGCCTTACACGGCGCGCTGTTTCAATCGCGCGGGTCTTCTCAATATCTTTAATGACTGAAAGCACCATTGGCGGCGTAATTTCAGGAATGGGGATATTGCCAATCTTGGGCCACACCAGACGCGCCAGACTGGTCTCGACATCATTATAATGCCTCTCTGTCCAGGTCGGCTTTTGGGCTGTGAGCCATGTCTCGCCTACAACCTGCAAGCGGGTTTCGCTACAGGCGGCCTGCGCTCGTCTTTGCTTGCGCGTTAGTGATGGATCTCGGCCAGCTCTTATTTCCTGCCGTGCATCATCTCTGGCGCGGCGGGCATCGCTCAGGGAAACCTCAGGATAAGCGCCAAATGAAAGGAGCTTTTCCTTACCCCCGAAGCGGTATTTCATACGCCAGAGCTTTGAGCCACCTGGAGTAACCTGCAAGTAAAGGCCTCCTGAATCGGAGGCTTTAAAAGCCTTCTCGGCTGGGGTCAGCTTTCTGACCTGCATGTCAGTCAGCATGCGATACCCCGACCCCAAAAATTATACCCCGACATATACCCCCAACACACCTGCGATTTAGCGGTATAAGGTGGCACTTAATGGCACAAACATAACCGCGAAAAACAGCTATTTTCTGCGCTTTTTGGGTCTATTTGGCAAGTTCTGGGATTTTACTGATGGCGGAG
>VNJW01008376.1:0-43169 GCA_008042615.1 Drosophila auraria | reverse complement strand
AGAAAACGTCCGCTCAAACCTATTTATTTATTGTATCTAATAACTTTAACCCAAAAATAACGAGTATAGCTTATTTTACGTTTTTTATCATTTTTGAGGGCGGAAGTGGTTGTGGCCAAATTTTAAAACAAACTTGATCTGCGTGCAAAAGATTCCAATGTTGTCACCAAATTTGGTAACTCTAGCACTTATAGTCTCTGAGATCTGTTGTTTCACACGGACGGACAGACGGACGGACGGACGGACAGACAGACGGACAGACAGACGGACAGACGGACATAGCTAGATCGACTCGGCTAGTGACGCTGATCAAGAATATATATACTTTATAGGGTCGGAGATTTCTCCTTCTGCCTGTTACATACATTCTCGGTTGGCACTAACTTATAATACCCTTGTACCCTATGGGTACCGGATATAAAAAGCAAACGTAATTACAAAGCAGCTGGGTGAACGAATGTGCTTCTGATACAGCTTTCAACTTCTCTGTCGTTCTTGCCAACTCAGTTACGAATACGAGTAGCAAAAACAATACTAATTTCCACTCAGTTTTACGGTGTTGAGATTCTGCAAAGGCTAGCTTATTATCTTCAAAATATATTGGTACGTTGAATTTTCATGTTGCTAGGCTAATGTCCTGTGCAATTCAATATATCTCTCATTTTAAGGTGGGTTATTTTTTCGGCTGCAGACTTTTTGGTAGTTTTGCCTGAGATATGTGTGAACTGTTTGCTCTATTGCATTCGTTTTAGGCTTCTTCCAAACGCAGTAGAAGACTTAAAGGGATCCATCTTGTTTTCAGAAAACAACCAATTGACATGGAGGGGTCAGGAATCGATCTTTTTTACGTTTTTCAGTCAAAGCCTTCCATTTTATGACTGCAATTGTATACAAACTTTGGCTTACCGAAGTTAGCTTTCTTTCTTGTTTTTTTATTTATATCTCGAAAAATGACAAATGTTTAAAAAAAAGTACGAATTTCGAAAAAAAAATCTTAAAAATGATAACTTAAATAATTATATGATGTGGTGCATCACTTTTAATAATGTGTGGTAGAAGTTTGAGCCAAATCGGCTTAGTAGATCTTGGGATATGGTGTTAACCAGTTTGGAAATATGGTGTCGAGAAAATCGCAAAAATAAAAAACATAACATAGCAAATGTATGTTAGTGCAACTTCAGATCGCGATAACTTCTGAACTAATTTAGTTGGAATGTGCCCAAGCTCTTAAACTATTCTTAATACATTTTTAGAGACAAAAAAAATATTGATTTTTAAAAACGTCTAGGGTGGCGTAGCCCTTTAAGATATTGGGCTCATGAACATTCAAAAATAAGTAAAATACCCCCCTTAAGTACAATTTAATCATAAGCATAGGAGGTCTTAGATAATTACTACCTCTCGCCTCAAAACCGTTTGAACCGTTGTTTCGAAATGCTGCGTTCCAAAAATAAACAAGTTTTTTTTTTATCTTTACATTATTGTTATAACTTTTATTTCGGGATAATAGGTCAGCTGAAAACTGTATTTTTTTAACTTAAATCAAAATGATTTGGGTACCTTGCATGTTAAAATTAAGTCTAGCTGAGTTAATTAATATGTATACAAGTGTTAATCTTTTTAAAAATATTATTTTTTAGATCCCTTTGAATTTTTGCGAAGTCAACCACAGTTTCTTCAAATGCGCTCATTAATTTATCAGAATCCACATCTTTTGCATGCGGTTTTGCAGCAGGTGAGTTTTTTATACCATAATAATAACGATCCTTTATATATATTTTTCACTTTGTGTAACAGATTGGTCAGACAAATCCAGCTCTCTTGCAACTAATATCGGAAAACCAGGATGCGTTTCTTAATATGCTAAATCAACCTATTGATGGCGAAACAGAATCGGGTTCCGGTGACACTGTTCCTCGCGCTCGTAGTCCCGCGCAGATAGCAAATCTATTTGCATCATCAGAAGTGCAAGAAGAAGGAGGAGGAGGGGCCGTAGCTGCTGGAGGAAATCCCACCGATGCTACGGAAAACTTGAACCCATTAGAACAACAGTCAGCTGGTGGTGGAACCATTCGTCTGAACCCCCAAGACCAGAACGCAATAGAAAGGGTATATAAAAACATATTCAATTTAAATTAATTAATTAACTTTTTTCCCATTTAGTTAAAAGCACTTGGATTCCCAGAGGCACTTGTATTGCAAGCTTACTTTGCATGCGAAAAGGATGAAGAACTTGCTGCTAATTTCTTGCTTTCATCTAGCTTTGATGATTAAAAGTTTCTGCTAAAATGTGAAAAGTGTTAACTTAAATACACAATATAAAGATTAAATTGTTACGAATAAAATTATAAAGGTTATTTAAATTCAACAACACAATCCTTACGTTTCCTTACTTTTCCGGATCATAAAAACGTACAACTTGGTTCCGATAATTCTTTTAGGTACAAATTCCCACAATCTATACGACTGACCACCGTTTGCCATTGGGTTTAGCAACCTCACAATTCAATTAGTCAAGTCTCACAACGTAGTTTGGTTTTGGATAGTATTCGGAAGATGACCGCTTAATGCCATTTGAACTAACCGTCTCACTGAAAACCGCATGTTAGTTAATATCATCCACAATTCGGTGCAACGGACCACTTTTTAAGGATTTGTTGTGGCCAAACGGCTTGAGCTAGTTTATTAATTTAAATGACATAATAATGTAAAATTAATATAATTTTTATAAAAATGTTTTATTGATAAATATGTACAGGTATAGGAGTTATAGGAAATCCCCCCTGGCCCCTCCAAAAATAGTTGCTTTGCGGCTAACATCATAGCTGTCCACAGAATCGTCCGATATAAAACAAAGAAAATGCGTATGTTAAAGAATGATTGTCCCGAGGTACTCTCCTGGTTTTTTTCGAGTTTTAATGTAAGTTTGAAAACAAAAATACAAATTGTGCTTAAAAAATGCAATTGATAAATAAAAAATAATAAAGAAAAATAACTTCGGTAATCCGAAGTTTGTATACCCCTGCAGTCTGCAATTGGATCATTGAAAATCCATCCATTTTGGTAATGTAAAAAAAAAAGTCAAATTATGTAAATTTTGTAAATTTTACATTTTACATGTAGAATTTTACATTTTCATATAAATCGACCGATCCCTTCTATGGCAGCTATATGATATAGTTGTCCGATCTTAATGAAATTAAAACCGTACTTCTAGAACTATAAAAAACTTTTTCTCGAAATTTATAGAAATTCGTTGAAAAACAGAGAAGTTAACATTTTTTTTACATTAATTTCGCCATCATTCCTATGGCAGCTATAGGATATGGTGGTCCGATTTCGGCCGTTCCGACAAATATACTGCTAAAGAAATAAGATTATGCTGTAAATGTCTGTAAACTGAGAGACTAGTTCGCGTAGAAACCGACAGAGAGACATACGGACAGACAGACAGACGGCTGGTGATGCTGATCAAGAATATATATACTTTATGGGGTTGAAAAGGCCTCCTTCACTGCGTTGCACATATCATGGCAAAATTATAATACCCTCGGCAAGGGTATAATTAATAAACCGCGACCTAAGTACCTGGAGAGTTAGTTGCAAAATTTTAAAACGATTGGTCAAATGAATTTTAAGTAATCGTCTACACCGACCTTGAAAAGGCACCTTTCAGGAAAGCGCTTCGAGGTTTTGGCTGCCTAGGCATCCAACATTAAATGACCTCCGTTCAACTGCCCATTACTTCGTTAGATTTGCTCCGATCGGTGTTAAATATGGGTTTATATTGTGGAAAAGAGGGGAAATCCAATTGGGGGGCTTATACGGTTAAACACTCCACGTTTGGTAAGAACAGTTGAGATGGCATCCATCTCAATAAAGTCAAGCTAGGTTAGAGACGAAATATGGAATAAAATGATCTCAATATAAAAACTTACTTCAAAAAGAAAGAAAGAAACATTTATATCCGAAAAATTTATTATGCAACCAGTTTTTAGTGATACATTACTATATATATACATGTATATATATATATATATATATATATAAATATATATATGAATGTATATATATGTATATACGAATGTATATATATATATATACATGTACTTATATTTTATATAAATATTTCTCATATAAATTTAAAGGTCTTCGGCATTAAATCGGCGTTTTTGTTAATTTTAGTCAGTAAAAAGGGTTTTATGCCGATTTGAAAGTCGATAAATATATGAAATGTACTTTTTAAGATATTTATAGATTTCTGTCGAACACAATATGGATATTTTTACTATTTGTTTAATATATATATTTTTATATTTGTTTACTTTAAATATAAATATAGAATATAGATATTAGGATATATAAATAAATATATATTTATATAGACATCATACATATGTTTAGTTATTTATCAATTTCTTTAATAAATAAATATGTATTTGACATCATACATATATTTATTTATTTATTTACCGATTATAATTTATATATTTATTCAATATAGATGTACTTTACTTATATCTTTTCTCATTGTAAAATATTCGTTGTAAATACATTTTGCCGCCATTTTTATAAGGAGTTATATTATGTAAAAACTTACAAACTGTTGTAAAAAAATATTTTCTTCGTACGTATGTACAACCATTTCATAATTCTTTAAAAATGATTTCAATAATTGATTTGGATCAAAATACATATGTCTGTTAAATCTAAGAAACGTTGATAAAATAAAATGAGTTATTAAATAATGATTTATGGGCTTCTAATCACGTATAATTTGTCCATTCATATTGGTTATAAACTGATGGGGTCTTCGTTTATGAGGTGTAATTTTATTGTAAAGATTTATTCGTGATTATCAAAAAGGTACCCCTACTGAAAATACAAAAAACAAGAACGAAACCGAACTTCGGCAAACCGAAGTTTATATACCCTTGCAGATAAATTAAAGAACCCTAACATTTATCACAATAATTAAAATAAAGGATCATATTAAGTTTTAATCCGATATCTTTAGAAACAACGAAAATCTTCTAATTTTCCGACCTATGACAGCTATAAGATATCGAGATCCGATTTGGATCAAATTTAAAATGTATGGCTATAATAAAACGAAGAAATCATATATTAAGTTTTAATCCGATATCTTCTAGAACAACGAAAATCGGTTATTTTTGAATCGACTGTTTCTGTGGCTATAGTAGTCCGGTTTGGGCCGTTCCGACAAATATACTAACTGCAATATAAAGCAAACTATACGCAAAGTTTGAACCCGATAGCTTAAAAACTGAGACAAGTTTGCGTAGCAACGGACAAACAGACGGACATGGCTAGATTGACGAGGTTTTGTGATTCTGATCAAGAATATATACACTTTATTGGGTTGGAAATGCTTCCTTCACTGCGTTGCATACATCTAAAATCTATAATAATAATAATCTAAAAATTATAATACCCTGCAAGGGTATAAAAGGGTTTTGTACTGGTTATTTTACGGCCGACATAACTTTTTAAGTTAAAAATAAATTTAAATGTTGACCTATAAAAAAAACGTTAGTTTTACAAAACTTTACAAAAAATATATTTAACTTATAAAAATATCATAAAAAGCTCTTAAATGAAGATATACGAGATGTGTTCAAAAAGAAAGGTGACATTATAAATTTCGGGGGGAACGTATTTTCGATTTTCGATTTTTTGGTTTTGTTATGTACACTCATTCCGAATTTCCAGATTTCAAGTGAATGGAATTTTTTGTTTGGTTGTGAAAGCCGTAAAAGTCATGAGTGTTTTGCGTGCTCAGCGATTTCTTGCTATCGAAAAATATGGATTGAAGGATTGGAATAAAATTTTGTGTAAAAAATAAAATAAAGTGTTCCGAAACACTTGAAATGTTGACAGTGGTATACGGTGAAACTGTTCTGAGTTAAAACATGTTTACAAGTGATACAAACTCTTTCACGATGGCCGGGAAGATGCCAATGACGAGCCTCGCTCTGGACGCCCAAGCACCTCAACAACTGATAAAACGATCAAGCAGTGAAGAAAATTGTTTTGTAAAATCGTCGAATCAATATCAGAGAATGGTATATCGCTTGGCTCGTGCCATGAAATTTTTTCTTACGTTTTGAGCATGAGACGTGTGTCAGCGAAATAACTAAATTTTGACCAAGAACTGTTAAATGACGTCAACGACGACCCACATTTACTCAAAAGGGTCATAACTGGTGACGATGGGTAAATGGTTATGATATCTAAACCAAAGCCCAATCGGCCCAATGGAAGCGGCCAGAAGGGTCAAGACCGAAAAAAGCACGCCAAGTTCGATCAAATGTCAAAGTTAAGCTCACTGTTTTTTTCCAATTACCATGCCGTGGTGCATCAGGAGTTCTTACCATATGGTCGTACGGTCAATAAACAATATTATCTTGAAGTTATGCGCCGTTTGCGAGAGGCAATACGAAGAAAACGTCCAGAATTGTGAAAAAACAATTCATGGCTTTTTGCATCACAACAACAACCCTGCTCACTCATCTTTGCTTGTGAGAGATTTGTTGGCCAAAAAACCACACCACAGTCATGCCTCAGCCACCTTATTCACCGGATTTGGCCCCATGTGACTTTTTCTTGTTCCCAAAACTAAAGAGACCTATGAAAGGACGGAGATTTGCAACGATTGAAGAGATAAAGACTGCATTGCTGGAAGAGCTCAAGGTTATACTGAAAAGTGCTTATGAGAAGTGCCTTGACGATTGGAAAAACCTTTGGCATAAGTGTATTGTATCTGAGGGTATTGCTTTGATGGACACAACCAAAATATTGATAAATAAATAGATTTCTTTTTCTTAAAAATACAAAGTTTCCTTATTTTTTGAACACACCTCGTATAAATGGATTCCAAATATTAAACAAGTCTTAGAATGTTTTCGAACAGACGACCAATTTGGGTTCTTTTTTATAGATTGTATATGGGAACTGAAAATATTTGGAAATAATTATTATTTTAGTTAAGGTAAAGGGTACTTAATTTGTATTTAATAATATTTCAATAAAAAAATTCAATAAAGTATAAGGAAATTTTAATTTGATCTTCAATAATTTATTTGTTTTTCAAATATGATTCTCCATATAGATATATGAGGGGGGTGGCATTTACTTCTTTATATATGTATGTGAGAACATGATTTGTAAGTGTCTTTAAAATTATATGATTACCTATTAAGGAATATTTTGGTTTTTAAAGCTAATGTAAGACTACACTTTATATATATTTAATATATAATAGATATTTCTTTTTATATAGTTTTTTAAATAAAATTTTTCTAGGTATGTATGCTTTATGAAACAATGTTACATATTCATAATTTGCGCGATTAATAAACTTTTTAGTCTCTCACTCGTTTTTTATTTTTTGACATCTTAAAACGATTGTTTTAAATTAAATACAATTAAAAAATATATAAGTATTTACCAGCCTCTATTACAGTTAATTTGGACTAGATTTGTTTATAATAACCTAATAATAAAAACATAGTATATAACACAGGTTGTAACGTAAAGCTTAATAAAAAAAGCAATATAATTAGCGGGTTTTAACATTCTGCGCACTATACATTATTATAAATATTATATTATATTATAAATATTAAATATGATTGACTATAAATGTATAAGTCTTTTTATTCACATTAATCGTAAGCTTTATATATATATATATAAGTTGTCACCACACATCATTGGCTCCATACATCATTTTGAAGTAATTATAAATTATATTTTACTTAGTTGTCGATAAGTGTGTGTGCTGTGATCTTAAAATTATTGCTAATTTATCAGTCATTTTTTTTTAGAACTTTTTTCGTATTATTACATGTTATTTTCAAATATCCAAATATTCGACATTTTTTTCAATTTTTGATAGGCTTTTACTTTTTTAACGCATACATGACCGCACAAAAATTTTGTGTTTTTCTAGATCTAATTATACAATTTAAAACCAAAGAAACTAAGGATTTATAAGTTAGAAGACGTTAATTTTGTACATATAGATTCATCTTTATTTAGTAACATTTTAAAAAAAAAACCATGCGCATGGGAAAAAATTGTTTTAGAAATGTACTTGCTAGGTCGCACCATAGGATTAAAAAATAAGAAAACGAAAGCTAGCTTCGGTAAGCCGAAGTTTGTATACCCTTGCAATCTTTAATTCTATCATTGAAAATCAATCCATTTTGGTCGAATTGAAAAAATATCGAAGTTTATAAATTTGTATAACATTGACCTACATATTTTACATTTTCATATTAATCGACCGATCGCTTAATTAAAATTAATGAAACAAAAATTATAACTTCTCTGTTTTACAACGTATTTGTATAATTTTGACATATAGAGGTTTTTACGGTTCTAGAATTACGGTTTTTATACCCGATACCCATAGTGCCAACCGAGAATGCATGTAACAGGCATCTCCGACCCCATAAAGTATATATATTCTTGATCAGCATCACCAGCCGAGTCGATTTAGCCGTGTCCGTCTGTTCGTCCGTCCGTCCGTCCGTCCGTCCGTCCGTGTGAAACAAAAGATCTCAGAGACTATAATAGCTAGAGTTACCAAATTTGGTGACAACATTGGAATCTGTTGCACGCAGATGAAGTTTGTTTTTAAATTTGGCCACGCCCACTTCCGCCTCCGAAAATCGTAAAAAACTTTATATACGCTATAGTCTTAACTTTTGGCTCAAAGTAAACAGATAAAATAAATAAATAGGAACTTGCGGAAGTTTTCTGAAACTTTGAGTAAAATCAGATGATAAACATGGAAGTTATTAAACAATAAAGTTTCTGTGATGCTTCTCTTCTTCTTCTGAGCCACAAAGGCAGTAACGAAAAAGTGTTGCATGCTTTCGGGCGCAGTATTAATTCGTAATGCAGCTGCGTACAGCTGCAGAATTTGTTTTTTTTAAACGTTGCTCAACATGTTTTTAGCAACATTCGTCTTCATTTGTCAACATTTTATTTTTTCCATGTAATCTCATGCACAATACTTTGGGTACCGGGTATCTTACAGTCGGTCACACTCGACTGTAGCTTTCTCACTTGTTATTTCATTAAGATCGGACAACTGTATCATATAGCTGCCATAGAAACGATCGGTCAATTTATTTTAAATGTAAAATTGTAAAATTGTAATATGTGTAAATGTAAAACGTGTATGTAAATGTTAGACAAACTTTCAAACTTCGTTATTTTTTTAAGTTCACCTTCGACTTACCGATATAGTAGTCTGATTTCGGCCGTTCCGACATATATACTGCTTGCAAAAGAAATAAGGCTATGCTGAAAATTTCATCCCGATAAAAACTGAGAGACTAGTTCGCGTAGAAACCGACAGACGGACAAACGGACATGGATAGATCGACTCTGCTGGTGATGCTGATCAAGAGTATATATATGTACTTTATGAAAGACCGACATGACTAGATCGACTCGGTTGGTGATGCTGATTAAGAATATATATACTTTATGGGGTCGGAAATGCCTCCTTCACTGCGTTACAAATATCATGGCAAAATTAGAATACCCTCTGAAAGGGTATAACAAGTTTTTAAATGGATGCTATTGGAAAAAGAAAAACCGTTTCTATGGCAACTATTAAAAAAAAAACTAAAGGTATTACGTTCGCGAGCCGTACGTTTGCGACCGGTACTTCATTCAATTTTTCGTGTAAGTATACTCGACAGAAAGCTACATTTATTCTCTTTTAAAGTAAATTTATCGCAGTAGAATATTCCGATTCAATTCGCAGATTTTTTCTATTTTACCAAGATCGACATCTATTTTGCGTACGTTGGCGTTTTTTGCAAACATTATGACAACTAAAACTTAATAAACAACATCATTTGCATTTTAATATAGAGCTTACAAAATGCTATCAAACAGCAAAATAAAAATAGGTCGAAAACTGAAATATTAGTTTGCATAGAAACGGACAGACGGGTATGGCTAGATTGACTCGGCTGTTGATGCATACATAAATTTTAGTAAACAAAAAATAAATGTATTTGATTTTTGCGACCTTTATTTGCGTTTTTAAGTATTTATTAGCTTTACTTGAGGTGTGGACGGCCGTCCACGTAGTGACGATGAGCACAGGTCAGTGTAAAACTGTACAACATAGTCGAGTCCCCGATTTCTGTGGATTGAAATAAGAGCGACTTTAGTCCTCAAGTCAAGCTTATAAATATTTAAACAAAAATAAATATTTTCTCCATGTTTTTATATTTAACTAAAACAAACATATTTAAATGCCAATTTCTAAAGATATTGATGACACATGACATTAATTTTATGGAAAAACTACATTAGAATGCGGATCACTTGCATCACCGAAGTTCGAAAGCGCCATGTATCCAATTTTGATTTATTTATTTAGATCTTTCGTAAACAATTACAGCTAAATTAACACCTTTAAACGATGTATAACCCGATATACATAGAAGATGTGTTTTATTATTCGATAGATACTGGAAAATAACAAAATATTACTCGATTTTTGATTTTTTACACTTTTATAAGTGAAAAGGGGTGTGTTGCATATGTTCGTATACATATGCAGAATTTGTAACAAAACTATACTTAAAATTTAGACGAAAAACAAAACACGAAACATTGTAGCTTAACTATACTTCCAAAACACATCATACTTTGATTCTAAATCGTTTGGTTTTTTTAAGTCAAAACTCTGTTGTTTCAAAAAAAAGTTTAAATGGCGGGAAATATAAACATATATTTTGCAAAAATTATTGTACCGATTCAAACGGTATATTACATATATGCATCACGGCCTGCTAGAGGGCTATGGACAATATGTTGCACTGTATAGCATTAGTTAGCGACATGCGTATGAACATCTCCCATTTTTAATTTAACAGTTAACCCAATATACGCATAGCATGATAAACAATTGAATTACAAATTGGACAAACTGCTTCCATAGATATACAAATTTGATTAGCACATTCCATGCAAAACATATTGTGACCGCAGGGCACTAACGCAGTGGTCACTTCATTCTCATTACACACACAGCATTCGCGATGGATTATAAATTTATCGGCGTTGTTCGATTGTAATGATTGAATGGAGGCCTGCTCTTGTGCTTGTGCCTTTTGCTGCTGGTTCGGTTCTTTTGATGTATGATGTGCAACTGTTTGCTGCTCTAAGAGCGAATCTGTGGGACTTATTGAGTTTGTTGGTGAACATTGGTGGTGATGATCTGTAGATAATACAATATTTGCCGTCTGACTCCAAATGCTAGGCGAATCCCCAATTCCCTCATCGACATCAATTGAATCATTTAGATTTTTCCATATATTTAAGATTTCTGGTGGCGTATTGGCATTTGTGCTATTATTAGTACTTTTTGTGGAAGTTGTTGATGATGCTGACGAACAGGACCTTGTTAGTATGTTATTAGGATTGGAATGACTTGATGTAGATGTAGCTGATGTAGACAAGGATTTGCTTGTATTACGAAATACGCTATTATCAGCTTTTGTTTCATTTCCCAAAAGGTGATGATGTTTTCCCGCTGGAGTCCCCGAAGCCGTTAATGTAGGCGTCATCATTTCTAAATTGGCGATATCCTCCCTTTTTTGATAGCAATTGTTAAGCTGATAGTTTTGCATTATGGGCTTCATTTGATTAATTGAATTATGTACATAATCCTGATGTACGTTCTTATATATTGATGTTAATAATTCTGTATTTAAATCATCATTTAATATGTGTGTTAATGAATTTATGGTGCTCGAATTTATGAATTCATTCGATTCCACTACCGATGAAGATTCACTTCCTAACCCTGGTAATGAACTAGATCCAGTTCCCGAACCCACACCTGTTCGCAGGGCAATGTGCGCTTCGATCTGCTTTCGTGCCGTATCAACGTTGTCGGGCAAACCGGTCACTTCGAAAATGGGTTCCTTTTCTCGTGATGGTGTCACTATGTAAGTCTGTGTCTCTTGTTGAATGTGCTTTATTGTTGCACCTTTGGGGCCAACAACAAGACCCACTACTCTATAAGGTACACGTACCTGTATCGTTATTTGACCGGGCATGCACGGAGGGCCGGATGGAAGGCGTGGAACTGCACCAATGCCGGAACTGGAACCAGAACCAGAACCATTTAGACTTACTCCAATTCCGCTGCCGCTACTAGTGTGACCATCTGCTGTCAAGGGCTTACGTGATGCGCGTATTAAGCTGAAATGATCAGCAGCTGAGAGTATTTCACGCTTTGCTTTGCTCACGTCCTCTTTGCGACCGGTCACTACGAAAACTGGTTCCTCGCCGCGAACTGGTGTTTTAATGTATGTGTTAGTTTTAGCCCTTAATGCCTTGATTTTGCAACCTAAAAAATATAAAGAAGTTATTTATTTGTTTTGTAAATAATGTGAAATTAAATTAAGATCTCAAACATTTCATAAGAACCTTGTGTTGTGCTCAAATATCGGAATTCCGATACACCAAGGGTTCAAGGATATTATATATTAGTGTCAACTCAAAATGTATATACACTACTGGCCAAAATAATAAGTACATCGGCTACTTTGTTTAGTTATTGCTTGATTCTTTTTAAATGTATGCCTGCCAAATATTTGCCTGTAAATATGTTGAAAGTTACAATATGGCGAAACACTTAAATAACAAATTTTTACCTCGCTTTTTTAATGCTATGCTTAAATTTGCGTTGAATGGTCGTTTTTGACCTGGCCAAAATAATAAGTACACCAATTCTACAAAGCCTATTTTCAGGAAGGGACGGATTTGTAGCCGAAATAAGACGATCACAGACTGAAGGTTTAAAATACCACGTAGATAAAATAAGAAGATCGGCCGCATTACACTGTATATTAATTGCACTTTATTTGCCTTTTATTAGCCATAGCCATTTCTTACGATTTCCAAATGACGGGTTTAATTTTAAAAACATTTGACCTTCGTTTAGGTCACGCCGCGTGTTCGTAACAACAGACTCCCTCGGCACCTCCCTCGAACCCACATCTAACTCCAATCTTTTTATGAACGGGTGCGCGGTAGGATTCGGTATCCGAATGTGCCGGTGGAGAGACCGAACCTTTTGTTATATTCGTCGTGTTCGCTGGGGGGTCACAATCAATGACACTGCAGGATGCTGTACAAAAAACTCCCTCAGGCCAAGACTACCGGCCGAACTTGGAAAAAAATTAATTGAAAACATTTTAATTTTCTTAACATTTCTACGATAGCCAAACAAATACATTAAACTCAGCTCTGAGTTTAAATATTTAGTTACCAATAGATCGAATTCGCGACTGTCCCGCGACCCTTCAGCGACTCCTCCGCTATTCCTAAGCTGCCATAGGAATGATTAAAACTCGATCCATTTTGGGAAAATTAAAAAAATTTCGAAGTTTGTACATTCTTATAACATTTACCTACACATTCAGGAAGGGTCCGGTTTTCACTTTCACAAGATTCTCTCGTTTTCGTTTTCGAAAACGAGAAATCGGTGCTCCCGTTTTCACTTTCACAAGACTTTTCGTTTTCAAAAACGGGCAAGTTTGTCTTGTCGAAATGAAAAGTAAATGCATATTTCTACATAAAATCGGTTCTTAATTGCAACAGGAAAAAAAAAATAGTTGACTCGTTGGTCTATTGATGTTTATTTCACACCATCAGTGGATCAATCTAATTCGAAATTACTTTTTAAATAATTATTTTCTGACCCCACCTCGAATTCGCAAATAAAATATTTGCCGTCGCCAACAACAGCTTTCGTTTTAGTTGCCAGTGCTGCCGTTTAGTTGGTGGAACCAGTCTGGTAGAAATGCTTGTAAAATTAAAATGTGGGAATTTATAATGTTCAAGAAAGATAAAATAGGGCCTTAATATATAAACCAGTTTAATCTCATTGTTTAAATTGTACTTTTACCATTTAAAAAATATATATAAGAGTCCCTGTTTAAAGAGTGACAGCCCTCTTGGACCGATAAATAAACAATTTCTGTTTTTATTTGGGTCCAAAACTAACAATTAAAAAAAAGTAAAGGCATTCAAACATTTCGTTTACTTCTCAAAACATTCAAGTCAACTGTTTGAGCAATAAAAACAATTAAATATTTCGATAACAAAAAGTTTGTGAAAACCGGAGCACCTAAAAACGAAAACATACGTTTTTGGTCTAAAACGAAAACGAAAAACAAAAGTGAAAACCGAAGCCTGCCTGATTATACATTATACATGTGAAATTTTACATTTTCATATAAATCAACCGATCGCTTCTATGGCTATGATCTTGTTGTTGGATCTAAATGGAATTAAAACCGTAATTTTGAAATCGTTATTTATAAACATACGTCGAAAATCAACGAAGATATTTATACCCTTGCAGGTATTATAAGTTGGCCAGAAGTTTGCAACGCAGTGAAGGAGGCATCTCCGACCCCATAAAGTATATATATATTCTTGAGCAGCATCACCAGCCGAGTCGATCTAGCCATGTCCGCCTGTCTGTCCATCTGTCCGTTGCTACGCAAACTAGTCTCTCAGTTGTTGGAATCAACTGGACCGCTATATCTTATAGTTACCAAAGGAACGATCGGCCCGAAAAAGTAGATTTTCGTTGTTTTTAAAGATATCGGACTAACTAAAACTTAGTAAATGGCGTTTTAATTTAAATGTAGATATTAATTTAAAATTTCAATGGAGTCGGAGCACTATATCTTATAGCTGACGAATGAACGATCGGTCAAAATTAGCCCCTTTTCGTTGTTTTTAAAGATTTTGGATATATAAGTTTCCTTATTTATATTTTATTTATAATCTAAAATGGTATATAAACTCCGGCTTGCCAAAGTTAGCTTTCTTTCTTTTTTTTTGTTCTGGCAGCTATATGCTATAGTTGTCAGATTTTGCCCGTTCCGACATACATATGTATATGCTAACTGCAACAGAAGTTAGACTATTCTAAAGCTTGCATAGCAACGGACAGGCTAGATCGACTCATCTGCTGATGCTGATCAAGAAAATCGGTCGGAAATTCTTCCCTTCACACACACAAGGGATACACTGCATATATGTATGTCGGAAATCGGCGAAATCGGACACATTATCGAATAGCCGCCATAGGAACGATTGGAAAATGAATGGGAAAAAATTATAGCTTCAGTGTTTTTAACATATTTCTATAAAATTTAATATAGTTCTTTGAGGGTTTCAAAATAAAGATTTTAATTTCATTAAGATCGAACAACTATATCGTATAGCTGTGTATACAGTGTATAAGCAGTGTTGGAAAACATAAGAGAATCAACCATGATGTTGGCGTTTGGAGTTTAATTATTAATTTTTCGTGAAACTTGCATGTAGGAATGTTACTACATATTATTTGATATTCAAAATACTGTATTAAGGTTTAGTTTTTATTTAAACGTCTCGTATGATAACGATTCTACAACCGATTTGTCCAGATACCAGGTATTTGACTTGGAAATAAATGTAGATTGTTTGTGTATTGTTGCCAATAATAAGTTTATTATAATCAATAGATATTTGTTATAATTATTTGGACCAAGATCAAAAAATAATATACTTTTGTTTGAAATCATGTTAAAAATTTTATCATCGTCATCACTAATTCTTCTATAAACTTATTTCCGTTCTTTATAATATATGAAAAACGAGAAAGAAAGCTAACTTCGGTAAACCGAACTTTGTATACCCTTGCAGTCAGCAATTGGATCATTGAAAATCGATCCCTTTTGGTAATGTAAAAAAAAATGTCAAATTATGTAAATTTTTGTACATTTTACATTTTACATGTAGAATTTTACATTTTCTTATAAATTGACCGATCCCTTCTATGGCAGCTATATGATATAGTTGTCCGATCTTAATTAAATTAAAACCGTAATTCTAGAACTATAAAAAACGACTATATCTCGAAATCAATAGAAATTCGTTGAAAAACAGAGAAGTTAAATTTTTTTTATACCCTTGCAGAGGGTATTATAATTTTGCCATGATATTTGCAACGCAGTGAAGGAGGCATCTTAGACCCCATAAAGTATATATATTCTTGATCAGCATCACCAGCCGAGTCGATCTAGCCATGTCCGTCTGTCTGTCTGTCCGTCTGTCTGTCCGTCTGTCTGTCTGTCCGTCTGTCTGTCTGTCGGTTTCTACGCGAACTAGTCTCTCAGTTTTTGAGCTATCGGGCTGAAATTTTCAGCATAGTCTTATTTCTTTAGCACGCAGTATATATTTATACATTAATTTCGCTATCATTCCTATGAAAGCTATAGGATATAGTGGTCCGATTTCGACCGTTCCGACATATATACTGCGTGCTAAAGAAATAAGACTATGCTGAAAATTTCAGCCCGATAGCTCAAAAACTGAGAGACTAGTTCGCGTAGAAACCGACAGACAGACAGACAGACAGACGGACAGACAGACAGACAGACGGACATGGCTAGATCGACTCGGCTGGTGATGCTGATCAAGAATATATATACTTTATGGGGTCTGAGATGCCTCCTTCACTGCGTTGCAAATATCATGGCAAAATTATAATACCCTCTGCAAGGGTATAAAAAGGTTCAAATTGACGCTAACGACTTATTTATTAAGAAATTTAAGCTTAGTACGCAGATACTCGAACAGTTCGCAACCCCAATGATGCGGTCATACGTATTTAAAACAAGCTGTTTTATTTTTGTTGACAATATAATCCATTCGAAAGACAAGGCAGTTGCACAGATTTGCAGTTTCGTTTTGGAATATTTCATCTGCGCACAATGGCCACCGACGCCTCTTTCCCCCCCTACTAGTTATCCAACATTCTTTCCTGGATCGACAACGAGGACTAGGGCTGCACTATGGGGAATTTGACCACTTTTTCTGGAAAAAACCCATTTTCTGAAAGTCTGATAATTAAAACAAATTTCAGTGTAACGCATTCACAATACACTAATCATCAGTGTTGCATAACAGAAATTTTCATAGAGGGCAACAAAGGAATCAGCTGATAAACACAGCTTTTACATTTGCAAAGCACAGGCCTCTGCAATATTAACTTTTGTTTGCAAAGTTTAAATGATCAGAAAGGAAAAACTAAACAATTTTACTAAAATTTTTGAAATGAATTCCAATCTGTGTGGTTTGTATTATGTGTTTGTGAACCTCATTTGTAGAAAAAATCGTGTTTCTCCCTTAATAGAGCAAAAATGCAAGTTGCCTTGCAAATGCATATTTTGGATAAAGTCTCATGTTTTATAAGGTATTTAAAGTGAGTCCAGAAGAGTCCATCCACGATATGCATTGTATGTTGTAGAGTATTAAATTCTTGTTTAAATAAATTTTATTAAAAATACAATTTTTCCGATTTTGCGAGAACTTTTAATTTTTAGGACATAACCTTTTGTACCAGATGGAAAGCAGTTTTTGGTTTGTTTCTATGAAAATTATGGGAAAACGTGATCCGATCTTGACAAAATTTTTTATATTCTGTTAAAAGAGTATACATTTTAAGTTTACAAAATTTTATGCAGATATCTTAAATTTTACCCGATCTCTCCTATGAAAGCTATAGGATATAGTTGTCTGATCCGGATAATTTTCATTCAGAATTTTCCTATATATATAATAACGATTGGTGAAGTTTCATGTTGATATCTAAAAAACTGAGCGAGTTATTAATACTGGTTCAAAAAATCGGTCAAATTTCGCATAGTGGGCTGCTCTACCGGCTGCTGCTGGTGATTCTGTTTGTACCAAATGGAATTCACAATCTCTGCTATGGTAGCTATATGATATAGTTGTCTGATCTTAGTGAAACCAAACCATTCTTTTTTCTTTTTTTCTATACTTTGCTGTTGTTTATTGAATCTTCCTTTACGAGACTAACAATATGTGTATCAAATCTTATATTTATAACCTAACTAACAGTCATATGACTGACACATAGATAACTGTCCCTGATAATTATTGCTGGGTTGGATGGTCGTTTCGATGCAGGCGGGTTCTGCTCGAAACCCAAGTCATGCCTCTTGCCGGATGATTTGGGTGCACAGTAAGTTTTTTATCGGAGGCTGCTGGCTTTTATTTTTAGATGTAGTTTCTTGCATTCGATGTGTCTTTGCCAGGCTAGTCGTCTGTCTGGACCCCGAGATACGTTACACCGTTGACTTAGGGAACCTGGGTACTATTCAAGGGTATTGGAAAGCATGTTTGCCTGTTGAGAGTAAAAGTTATGTGTTTACATTTTTGTCGAGAAATATTGCGCTGCAGTATTCTCGATGCTCGAAGGCTGTACGTATCTCTGATGTTATTCGGTTGACTTGTTCAATGGTTCCATGGCTTTGACGGAAGCCAATATGATGAACCGGGATAACATTGTGTGCTTCCAAATATGGTACTATGCGCCTTAGGAGGCTTTTCTCTTACAGTTTGGACCAGGGGTGCCCAAATGCTGCTTATGGCAGAGCAACTCACCAATACGCAAAAATAAAAACACAAATACATAGAAGGGAACGGTTTTTTTTATTTCAAGTTTCTGCACTGAACAAAATTGTAGTGAATAAAAAATAAGCAAAACGAAAAAAATAAAAATCATTTTCATACAGGCAGGTTCTGGTTTTCACTTTTGTTTTTCGTTTTCGTTTTAGACCAAAAACGTATGTTTTCGTTTTTAGGTGCTCCGGTTTCCACAAACTTTTTGTCATCGTTTTGTTATCGAAATATTTAATTATTTTTATTGCTTAAACAGTTTACTTGAATATTTTGAGAAGTAAACGGAATATTTAAATGCCTATACTTTTTAATTGTTTGTTTTAGACCCAGATATGTAAATGCAGAAATTATTTATTTATCGGTCCAAGAGGGCTGTCACTCTTTAAACAGGGACTTTTATATATTTTTTAAATGGTAAAAGTACAATTTAAACAATGAAATTAAACTGGTTTATATATTAAGGCCCTATTTTATCTTTCTTGAACATTATAAGTTCCCACCTTTTAATTTTACAAGCATTTCTACCAGACTGTTTGGTTCCACCAACTAAACGGCAGCACTGGCAACTAAAACGAAAGCTGTTGTTGGCGACGGCAAATATTTTATTTGCGAATTCGAGGTGGGGTCAGAAAATAATTATTTAAAAAGTAATTTCGAATTAGATTGATCCACTGATGGTGTGAAATAAACATCAATAGACCAACGAGTCAACTATTTTTTTTTCCTTTTGCAATTAAGAGCCGATTTTATGTAGAAATAGGCATTTTCTTTTCATTTCGACAAGACAAACTTGCCCGTTTTTGAAAACGAAAAAGTCTTGTGAAAGTGAAAGCGGGAGCACCGATTTCTCGTTTTCGAAAACGAAAACGAGAGAATCTTGTGAAAGTGAAAACCGGAGCCTGCCTGATAATCCTATTTTCATAATAGCTACATAATAAATTGTCAATAATAATATTAATTTTTGTCAAAGATAATTTTAAAAGGGCCTCCAAATGATTGTTAGCCGTGATCTATGGAGGGTTTTTATTCGTTTTAATATTGAAAACGCACTTTCGCAAACATAGGTAGAAGTATATATAGAAATTAGTCTCTGCGATGTCAAAAATCTGACCTGCAACGAAAAGTACGACTGATTTCTTGCAATGTAGATTGTGCCAAGATCCAACAACAATTTACATTCGGATTAGCGAGTTTACGGTAAAGCCTATGGAAGTGTTGTTGCCCAGTTCAACCAAGGCGCGGAGAACGAAGAGAATATAGCAAGAGCAATTGCAAAAACAAAATGAGCTTGATGAGCAATGGCTTGGGCATCAAGGGTTTGGACAGACACAATAATAAACTTGTTGGTCTGTAGGAAGACGGGACTGTGTGGTCTTTTCCGGACTTCGGTATCATTATAATAACAGATTTTTTCCATGTCCTTAGGTAGTTGCCGAGACATATAATCCCATTGAAGATTTTACCTATAACCTCATTAGCAGAGTTTTGAAGTTCAATTATCCTTTTTGGAGTTATTAAGTCATCCCCTGGAGCCTTTTTATACCCTTGCAGAGGGTATTATAATATTGCCATGATGATTGCATCGCAGAGAAGGAGGCATATCTCCGTTCCCATAAAGTATATATATTCTTGATCAGCATCACCAGCCGAGTCGATCTAGCCATGTCTGTCTGTCTGTCGGTTTCTACTCGAACTAGTCTGTCAGTTTTTGAGCTATCGGGCTGAAATTTTTAGCATAGTCTTATTTCTTTAGCACGCAGTATATACATATGTCGAAAATCGGCCGAGATCGGACCACTATATCCTATAGCTGCCATAGGAATGATGGCGAAATTAATGTAAAAAAATGTTAACTTCTCTGTTTTTCAACGAATTTCTATAAATTTCGATATATAGTCGTTTTTTATAGTTCTAGAAGTACGGTTTGAATTTCTTAAAGATCGGACAACTATATCATATAGCTGCCATAGAAGGGATCGGTCGATTTACAGGAAAATGTAAAATTCTACATGTAAAATGTAAAATTTACAAAGTTACATAACTTGATTTTTTTTCAACATTACCAAAAGGGATCGATTTTCAATGATCCAGTTGCAGACTGCAGGGGTATACAAACTTAGCTTTCTTTCTATCTTTTTTGGTTTCAGTTCCCCAATGACTTTTGCGATCGTAAACAATGTTGGTAAAGACAAAGTATTAATTTAGATTTGTGGTAGGTCTGGAAGACGCTTCGGAGATGTAAAGCAAATGTTTCGGCTCTATCTTCGTTGCTGGGTGACTGTTTCGATTGGTGAGCTTAGATTTGGGTGAGCCCTCCAAAAAGGATGATTTCGATGTACCGTAGTCGTGCATTTTCAGCGTCTTGTTTCAGAGCTCGGTTTAGTAAGCGAGTGGTTTCCTTAAAACGTTGTTTTGAAGACGGCGATCTGTTGGTTTGCCAAGCACGTCGCAGACGCCTCTTTTCCAGGACAAGCTGTTCAGTTTGTTGATTAGTAGTACGTCCTTTCCTTGTGGTGTTAAAATAGTGGCTGCTGCAATGAGTACGAGCATCTCTAGAGCAGTCAATATCCGCTTCGATATTAAGCTGCGGGGTTAGTTCAATGTGGGAACTTACATATTTCTTATATTTAAGCCAGTTAGTTGTGTGCGATGTCAGCCTGTGAGGATGATCGGAAATTTCTGGGCTTTGAAGAAGAGTTAATAGCACTGGCGAATGGTCTGACGAAAGACCCGAAAGCGTTTTGGCACTTATAATGTTGCGTGAAATATTTGTTGTCACCGCAAAGTCTATTAAGTCTGGCATATTTCTGGAGTCTGCTGGTCAATATGTGGGGCTACGAGGAGAAACATAGTTCAATTTGTTGCTCAAGTTTATGATTGCATTATATAATTGCCTTCCTTTGGGGGTCACGAGACGCGATCCCCAGTGCGTATGCTTGGCAATATAGTCTCCTACAGCTATGAAGCGATCTCCAAGTGAGTTTTTAACATCCATGAATTGACCTTCAGAAATTGTAAAGCAAGTTTGCCGTATGGTTTCCTCCGCAGTTTCCACATTTCTTCTTGTGGGGGTCTTCCCTGTTAGCAGGGCAGTTTGCGGAATTGTGGAAGTCTCCGCAAACTACACAGCTGATCGAAGTGTGCAGAATGTCCTGGTGTGTCCTTACTCCTGGCAGTTTGTGCATTGCACTGGGCCGTTTATTTTATGGGGCTCATCCACCGTAATTCTTCGGTGCAATAGGAATTGCAGGTTATAAATGGGTTGCACTTCATTTTTCTTCAAGGCTCTGCTGTCTGGCTCCAGATCGACCTTAAAGAGTAGTTGCGGTTTTTTGTTTTTGTTTATGATGTTACTAACGTTCTTTGCAGAAAACCTCTTTTCATTCTTGCAGTTTTGGTTGTCATTGTACTTGGCGCTGCAGTCGATGACATCGTAGTCGTTTCCGCGATACTGGTCGTTACTGTAGTTGTTGCTGTTGCTTTTGCTGCAGTTGCAGAAATTATATCAAGGCGTAATAACTGCCAAACCTTACGCTGCCCAGAGCGGGTATTCAGTTTAAAAAGAGCTTTGGGCTTATTTTCGCCGGCATTTTTCTTGTCGACCAGTGTTATTTTTCCCAAGGCAAGTTTTTTGTATTTGCTATTGCGTCGATATCTTAGCAGATATTTTTATGAAATCAAAACTGAAATACAGTATTTTTAATAACAAATAAAATGTAGTACCATTCCTATGAATAGGTTTTACGAAAAATGTTTAATTAAGCTCCAAAAGCCAACACGTTAGGGTGTTCCTAATATTGTTTCCAAGACTATATAAAAGTGTAAAACTCGAATCCATCGGCTTGTCTTCAGTTAATATGCAAACTCCGACACATTTTACCAATACCTGTGATACTCTTCCTGACCTTTTACAGGTAATGACCCTAGTAAGATTTTATTGTATGACCGGGTCTCTGTACCAGTTTTCTCCAAGCAAGACGTAATCTTTATGACGTATGATTTGACATTAGCGTATAATTCTAAGAGTTTCAAATGCAGGGATTATAAAAATATTAACTACACTGAACTGGAAGTGGAATACAATACAATTAATATATTTATGTTTATATTATATTTATATATATATATACATGTCTCCCAATATCGCACATCAATTGAATATTTTTAACAGCAATATTATGTGATAATGTACGGCAGATGATCAAGTCTGCAGTCTTACTTCTCTCTCCATTAAACAAATCTGGCGTGAACTTAAAAATATGGTAACACGTTATAGCAAGCAGCCGACCCAACACCAAGTTGAATTCAACGATGATGTACCTGAAGTTACATGTAACAAGTTCCTGAATGCCTTACAAGACTGTGATAATAGATTTAGATTTATGTGTGTTAGCCAATGTGATGTCCTTGAATGTTTACTTAAGGGGGGACATAAATGTAAACGGTCAAAATGTACGAAGTTTTCATGATTTATTTGTAATAGAAAAAACAAAGCTATCATTTTGGAACTGGACATATATTTAAAGGTGGTCCTGAAGATGTAACACAAATTTTGTTTATGAACAAATTTTACAAAAAGGACCAATGGACCTATGGAACATTTGCCACAGCGCCTCGAGATTTGAGCTTCCCGGTTAAATCGTGTCGGTAAACCAAAAAACTAAAATTATACAGCTGCGAAAAAAATAATAGCACCGCCAGCATAACCAATTTTTAAATAGTTGTCCAGCTCAAAATTTTAACTTAAGGGAAATGTTGAATACACTTAGATATGGAAGACTATAGCTAATCTAGAAATAAGACAAAAACTATAATCATATCTTAAGTTTTTAATTTATTTAGAAAGTTTTCCCAAAAATGATCAAAATTTGAGAAAAAAATAATAAATAAGCACAAATTTGTGAAAATTTGTTTTAAAATTAAAAAATGACGAAACCGTAAAAGTGTTTTGAGTTAATCGTATTAAGCTATTAAAACTCAGTACATCTTTTTCATTTAATAATTAATAAGGAACCTATATAGCCAATAACAGATGTCTATCCATCTGGCATAGAGTCAAGATGTCCTGGCATAGCTTTTGGTAAATTTCCCTCCAGGACTCATTAATTGGTTTCCAATGTGATCTAATGGTTGTTGACTTCGAAGCAGTAACTGCCCTATTTGATACCAGATCCCAAATTTTTATAAAATCTAAATCAAGCGACTGTTAAGGGCGCTTTAAAACTTACACGTAGCCGTTCCTTTGCTTTTATCCCGTTTTTTTTTTTTGGGGATAATGTCTTGTTGAAAAACCCTTACAAGTGGGATTTCATATTCTGCAAAGGCTAGCATTATTATCTTCAAAATATTCGCGTACATTTGCTGATCTGGGATGGGTTTGAACCTACTCCTTAGTATATCAGTACACTTTCCCCTCATGTTTTTTACTTTTTTTAGGATCAAAACAATTTAATCATAATCAAATCTAATAAACAAGTGCTTTCTTTCAAGGCAATTCAATTAAAAGATTTTTTTAAAAATGTAGTGGTGCTATTATTTTTTTTGGTATTTTTATGGTCTTTTTCAACAAAGTTTAAAAAAAAAATATTTTGACAGGAAATTTAAGAACAATATATCCAATTTTTTTTTGTCAAGAAAAAAATGTTCTCCTGCGGTGCTATTTTTTTTTTGCAACTAAACTTAAAACAAAACAAATATTCCTACAGTCCAGTATGACCGACTGTGAAATACCCGGTACCCAAAGCACTGTGGGTGAAATTAAATAGCACATGGACATGGAAAATAGATAAAATTGACAAATGAATACAAATGACAAATGTTGCTAGAAACATGTTAAACAACACGCACTGGCATTCTTAACATATAACAAGGAGAAGCATACACAGAAACTGTATTGTTTAATAACTTCTATGTTTATCATCCGATTTTAGTCAAATTTTCAGAAAACGTCCGCGAAAACCTACTTAGTTATTTTATCTATTTGCCTTAAGCCGAAAATTACGACTATAGCTTATAAAGTTATTAATGACTTTCGGGGGCAGGAGTGGGCGTGGCCAAATTTAAAAACATCTGTGTGCAACAGATTGCAATGCTGTCACCAAATTTGATGGACCTAGCCGGCTGGTGTCGCTGATCAAAAATACATATATACGTATACTTTATAGGGTCGGAGATGCCTCTGCCTGTTACATACATTCTCGGTTGGCACTAACTTATAATACCCTTGAACTTTATGGGAACCGGTCAGGGATGGAACCCACCACCTAGACGGCTACAGGCTACGCAGCTTGCAATAGCAGCGTCTTAGGGGGCGTGTTAAAATTCTTACCTCATTGCTAATATTTCCCATGTTTATCATACGATTTAACTGAAATTTTCAAAAAAGGTCCGCGAATGCCTATTTATCTTTTTTGCCTATTTACTCAAAGCCGAAAATAACGACCATAGCTTATATAAAGTTTTTTATGATTTTCGGGGACGGAAGTGGGCGTGGCCAAATTCTAAAACAAATTTGATCTGCGTGCAACAGATTCCAATGTTGTCACCAAATTTGGTAACTCTAGCTCCTATAGTCTCTGAGATCTGTTTACCAACACTGACGGACATGGCAAAATCGACTCGGCTGGTGATGCTGATCAAGAATATATACACTTCATGGGGTCGGAGATGTTTCCTTCTGCCTGTTACATACATTCTCGGTTGGCACTAACTTATAACACCGTTGTACCCTAGGGGTACCGGGTCAAATAGCTAATATAACGTTTTTTAGGATTTTCGGGGGCGGAAGTGGGCGTGGCCAAACAAATTTCAATGTTGTCACCCAATTTGCTAAATCGACTCGGCTGGTGATGCTGATCCAGAATATGGCGTCGAAGATGCCCAATTCACAGCGTTGCAAAAATCATGGCTAAATTATAATAAAGGATCACATATTTCGTTTTAATCAGAAATCTTTAAAAACAACGAAAATCGGACACATCGTTCCCATGGTCCGATTCGGATGAAATTTAAAATGTACTGCTATAATTAAATTAAAATACAATTTAATAAGCTTTAATCCGATCTCTTTAAAAACATCACAAATCAGCTTATTTGGCCCAATCGTTTCTATAGCAGCTATAATATATAGTAATCAAAGTTAGATTAACTTATAACAGTATGGCTATAATTCAATTAGAAGACAATGAACGAAGTTTCAATAACTAGTATGTTATACCTCAATAACATGTCCAGAGGTGTGATCACTGATCTTAGCTGAATGCCGGTTTTTTGACTGATATCAGAAGTTTTTGTTTAAAACCCAAACGGAAAAAAACAAACAAAAAATACATGTTAAAAGTTAACTACATATGTGAGGAACAATCTCAATGGCTATACCGCCTCGAGTGACTATCAAAATCGTAAATTGTTTTTAAAAAATTAAAACAAAAAAAAGTTGTATTATTATATTTTAAAAAATTTGTCAAGGCCATGATTATACTATCAAAATACCTCGACATATATGTAGCACGTTTATATAACTTTAGTCGTTTAGAAGTTATGGTCGCGAAAAACCTAGAATTTTAAGCTGTTTTTCCGCTAAACTAGCTGGAAACTAGATTAATTTAATAAAAGTGGTTCCAGGAATCTAAATCGAAGATTTGACACAGAACGACAAACAGACAGATAGACAAACACCAGCAGCGTGACCGTTTATTGTATATTTTACAATGTAAAAAACGTTTTCGCTGTCGTTATTTTTCAGTTTTATCAAAAAGGGTCGAATTTTAATGATCGAATTGTAAACTACAAGGGTACATAAACTTCGACCGAAGTTAGCTTCCTTTCTTGTTTTTTAAGTATTTTTTCTGAAAATACATACATTTTTTGAAGAATATTGTATACATAAATGTTTTAGGTCATCGGAGAAAAACTAACAACGTTATAGTATGTTTAGTTTTATATTCGATGTACATATGTGCATCCAAAACTTTAAGGCCCTCTCCTCAAAAGTGTTATTTTTAAATTTGGTGACCAGCCTATAGGAAAAACTATTGAGTCGATCTTTTTGAAATTTTGTAAGCACATTCACACATACATATAAAATTTTTTTCTAAAAAATCTTGCAAAAGTGTATTTTTTGACGAAGCAAGCCATACCCACGCCTAAATATCTGTCCAGTTTGTCTAGAGGACAAATAATTTTTGAATTTTCGCCTATAAAAGAATATCTTTGCAGAGTAGATTAAAATGTGGATAATGTGGCCGATTCCTATGTATGTATACCTTTTCCAGGATTGATAATCGTAATTTAGCGCTTGTATTGTCAACTTAATTTTATTCAAGCCTCGAATGAAATTATTAATTCAGTGTACTGTGTCGTGTTCTTATTATGATAAAAAGCTTGATGCAGATCAGTTTAGCACAGATGCTAGAATGATTAAAATTTAATCAGAGATTACTTACCCTGCCTACCGACTATTTCGGCCACATGCTCTGAACTGGGCACTGGAACACATTCGGTCATGTTTTGTGATTTCTTGGAACGATCGTCAAGAGCGACCGTTCCCGAAACTGCTGCTGTGGGCAATAAAAAGCAGCTGCTGGTTGACGATACTAAGGGCATATTGCTATTATCCGCTTTTACATTTATGGTGCCCATATCGTAGTCACTTACTACCGTTGTCAAAGGTTGAGCAGACTGTTGTTGTGCATAACATGTTTGATTGTCATTTAAACCGACCAATGATAATTCTAGTGCCAATTGCAATGTTCGTGGATCCTCTGACAAGGACATTGGCACACTAGGTGATGTATGATGAACTTTTGGCTGTTGTTCTGCCATTAGTTGGTGTACAGGATTCATTTTTGTATTCATATCATTCGAAATCTTTGGTAAAACTAGGACCGATGACATTACTAATGCAACCTTGTCTCTTTTAGTATTCAGTAATCCAGATCCCTCGTCGGTTGGCGCAACACTAGAGTGACTGATCCTGAAGGAAGGCGATGTGAAATTTATAGATGAAATGCAGATATATGCTAAATTTAATCCAGTTAATGCTGCTTGTATCTTTGTTCATTCACCCAAATTTGTTCACTACAATAAAACTTGTATCCATTTCGTGTCATTATCCTTATGAGGTTTGGTGTTTGCTTAAATAATTTTCTGCAACAAATAAAAGAAAAAGGCCAAGAAGTAAAATTTTGTTATACATACAATTGTTATTTGAGTGATGTATATGTATGTGTTGGCATTGTCAAGCCTTATTGCCGGACACACAATGAGGGCCAGTCTGTAATATGTACATATGTATGTACATTTGTATGCACTTTAGGTAATTAATAACTATCCGTTAGGCAAAAAACGTAAGATTTATGTATTTTTCTACATACAGTGTAACCATTCCCGCGAATTGTACTGAAATACACCGCGCTCATCATAACCAACCCCTAAACTTTTGTGTGTGTCACTCACCCCTTGTAACTTCTTTTCTGCTGCTGCCCCCTCCTCAGTCAAAGGAATACATATCAAAGTACTTTTAAATATACACAGATGCAACTATAAATATTTATTTGAATAAAAAGACAATTTTGTTACATTAACATTAGAACGTAGAGGAAGTTCACAATAATAATAAAAACAACCGTCAACAAAACATGTGAAGTTTTTTAAGTGGCTAACAAAAATTTACGTATGTACACTAAGAAAACTTCGGTATTGCGCCAGGTACACATTTCAAGAAATTTAAAGTCCACGCCTTTTATATATTTCTTTAATGATGCAGATTAAAAAAGTAATAATATTTTACTTTTGTATGTCAACAGTGCACTGCAACAGTGCAGTTAATATATCCAAAATAACTCAAAATCATTTGTTTTTATGCGCACCAGAAATTCCATCAAATTTTACATTGCCGGCTATCAAACACCTAGAGCGGGAAAACAATAAATATTAATCCAGACTATCGCTTACCATGACGCGATATATCGATAACGTGCAACGAAAAAATTTGCTTGCCACATCATCGTGTATGTAATCGAAGACGCAATCCCTGGTTCGAAAGTACGCTTTAAATAGAAAGCCCGTTTTACTCTGTTTAGACAGTAGAGCTGGAAACAATTCGATTTTTAAATCGATTAAGTCGATGTTTTTGGATGAGCATAGAAATCGATTCCTTTTTTAGGGAATCGATGCATCGACCGCTTAAGTATTTGTGCATTCCAGCGTGTTCAATGGAATCAGAAAGGACATTTAGCATGGCTGGATGTATTGTAACTGACCGGCGAGCTGACTTAAAACCAAAAAATGTTGACAAGTTGGTCTTTACCAGCAAAATCCAATGGGTTTTAGATATTTAATATAAACATTTGATCTTATAAAATATCTTTACATTGAATTATATTTTGGTTTACAACAATTCGAAATTTGATGTTTTCCGTTAAATTTTTTTGAATCGATTTAATCGATCTTTTTCAGAATTGAATCGAAAAGAATCGATTCACAAAAAGTATAATTGCTCCCAGCTCTATTAGACAGGGACCGCAACATCAACAACTGCAAAAAGTCGCAACATCGAGTTTTCCTGCCAAAAGCTGTCCAGTTGCTAGAAAGAAACAGGAAAGAGCCGCAAAAGCGAGTTGTTGCGTGTTGGACTTTGCTTTGCTTTGGACGATGCTTTTCGATGTTTAAAAATAAAGCATCGATGAAGATGTTTTCGAAAGAAGAAAAAAAAAATTTGTTTGAAATTAGATAAAAAATTTCTTTCCTTACTTGAGTGATGTGACAAAAACATCGATGTTCCCAAAACTTTTTAAAAACATCGATGCATCGTTGTTTCTCCACCTTCAGCGCTTAAGAGGATTTGCAGTCTAAACCAGAGTCGCAACAACTTTTCGAGACTGTAACTTTTAGCGGCTTAAATAGGGTATTAGGCAGTGCTACCATTTGGAATTCGTGTTCACATTACACCATCTACCGTCGACAGTCAGCCTCTTCTTCTTCGTAAGGTTCTTGCAATTGGTGATAACCTCTGCGCTCCATGTTCTGCAGGCCGTAGATGTGCACGAACATGGCGGCGGAGTTGTTTGTCGATATTGTTAGTGTACGGGAAATCGGACGAGTCCACCTTGTTCACGCCGACATCAACTGATTCCCACCCACGGTGATGCAGAGTGTGCTCGCGGGTCTGGCCGTTCTTGGAGATGTCAGCGTCGAAAAGACCGGTACCGGCGGCCACGATCAGCACAGCGCAGTCGTCCAGGGAGGTGCCAGAGATCAAGGTTTTAAAGTGAAACTTCTTTAGGCGCGTCATGGATTTTCGGGGACGGCGAGATAGAGTGGGGGGATAGAGCGGGGACGGCGAGTACCTTATATGTTTAAATTGTTATTGTAATTGTATTTGTTTATTAATCATATAAAACCATACTCACATTTTTCTAGGATATTTATTGCCTCAGCTGGGATACAAACTCGCGTCTCAAGTTTAACAGGCAGGCGCTCTAACCATTACTCCACGTCAGCAAGTCGTGTTAGAGTGTCCAAAACTCAGAATCAAGCGCACGACGTGCAAGCGTGCAACCAATTAAACCATTTTAATCCCACATTTTAGCGTGCATTTTATATTATTATAATTTAACAACATTATAAAATATTGTCCTTTAGTTTTCAAGCAATCGGAACAATAAATTTGCAGGTATAACCACGGGAAATTGATAAATTAGTTTTTGTGAGTTTGGCAAAAAATTGGTGCTACATTTTATTAAGTATTGTTTTATTGGGAAAATATGCAATAATATTATTTTTATACCCTTGCTAGCTATTGTAATTTTAACCAGAAGAAGAAGGAAGCATCTCCGACCCCATAAATAATATATATTTTTGATCAGTCCGACAACTATGTCTTATAGCTGACATATGAACGATCGATCCAAATTAGTCACATTTTGTTGTTTTTAAAGATTGCGTATAAAAAAGATTTTTATTTTAATTATTATCTGCTAGGAAATATAAACTTCGACTTGCCGAAGTTAGCTTTATTTCTTGTTATATTATAATATTATGTTAATGTTAATTTAACCAAGTAATCTTCATATTAAACAAAAACCCTAACGATATTATTTAATTTTATTTATACGTTGTATCCTTAAAATATGTAAAATTATCAAACAAAAAACATTTTTTCCAAGTAATCAATTTTTTAAAATTCATATTTTAAACAAAAGTTGAATTTTTGTTTTTGATAAATTATAAAACAAATATATTGTTATAAACTCTTGAAAATATAAATAAAACTCTGTATTGAAAAGTAAATGTTATTTAGATATTTTACAATTTTGCTTTTCATGAATTCTAAATACTTGAAAATGCAAATCATAAGTTAAAGCAGATAAATTATTCCTGTGGTGTCGTTGTGCCTTAGTCCTTGGAGGATAGAGGGCTGAGGAAGTGGCCGCCCGAATAGCAGACACGATTTGTGAAGCTGAACTCGCCGGATTTGGGGGGTGTTTTGGACGCCACTATCTTCTCCAAACGTAATCAGAACAATTATTTACGTGCCTGAAAAATAGAAGAAATCGTCAGTCTGTCTTTCTGTCCACATGGCCCCACAAGCGGATTTATGCTTGATCGTAAAAACAATCGGGCTATATTTTGGCCGTTTTCCCTCCCCATTCGCAAACTTCGTGTGCCTTTGGATCGTCGCGGGCCGTGCAATACGATCCCCCATTGTTCATGTCGTTCGTCAAAAAATATGTAATTTTCTTGACCCAGTCTTCCATTCGTACCAATGCCCCCCTTTTAATGGGTTTCTACCAATGAATTTTTTTATTGTTAAAATTTACGTCACAAATTTATTATAAAAGTTGGGCGTGTATTGGACATTAACATGTATTGAAATGTGGTTTTGCATAGAAAGGGATATTCTGAATGAGAGTAAATAATATTTAGATATGTGCCTCGGGGTTGTCGTTGCAGGATTTGGGCTATGCCTAGTGATACGGGAACATAGCCTTTTTATCGAAAGTTGCACGGTTTATTCTGTACATAGTGGAACTCCAAATTGGTATTCAGTATTGACTTTTGAAACGGCGTGGTATTATTAATACATGTCCGTTAGGATTCACATGGCACTCGGCATTGTTCGACGGTGCGATGTAAGCCGGTCGACAGTCCTAAGGATATTTGCTTCTTTAAAAGGACAGCATCGGCACCGTAAATTTACCGCGGTCAAAAACGCGAGAGGCTATCCGACTTTTACACTTATGCTATTTGCACGCATTCAAGTTGGTATTGATGGATTTTCAAACTCTCTGAATAGACTTTCAGTTCCTAACTCTGATTTTGAATATCCTCTGGTACTGCTAAGCCGGGGTCTTTTATACCAAAGACTGTGCTATGGATCACCGGAATGGAACACAAAAGTGTTCCCAGCTAGTCTCATCAATTCCCCTCTTTTCACCTATTGGCTAGAGTTCGATTTGGGTCGTCTTTGTTCTAACGTTTGACATTTCAGCAAAATCAGCGGTGTTGGGTTGCCAGTGATTGCATGGCCTAATTTGACGAGTTTGGCGGTGTCATCTGCCAGAGCAAAATTCTTGCATTGGCTATTCTTGCTTTTCTTCCGTGTTACCCGTGTGAATCACGTCGCCCTAACCGGCTTACGTAACAGGCTCGGGGTCGTCGATGCTGATCAGCATGGAATGATCACGTAAGAAAACTTAACGTACAGGTGGTTATGCTGGTTTTCCGCGCCCAACGTGGGCCTCGACCCATACGCTGAGGTTAAGAGTCTCATGCTCTACCGACTGAACTAGCCGGGCCAAAATTGGTTAATTAGTTTTGGGGTATTGTGAAGTATTGGAATTTTTGATTGTAATTAAATTGTTGGGTGTACAAAGTTATGTGCTGCTGCTGACTTACGTTGAGTTGACGTTCTGTCTCGAATCCATTTCTCAACTCGGATTCCCTTTTTCTTAAACGTTGTCAACGTATTGATGACTTTTTTTTTTATATATAGTCATATGTGTTTCGTTATATGTGTGTGCGCGTTTTTGGCTTTTATTAAGTTATTTTTTGTTTTCGTGTAGTTCAATATATTTGCCTGACAGCAAAAGTTTTTATGACAAATATAAATTGAGTAATTGGGTATTGGTATAGGTCAAGAATCGTCCGAAATTAACTCCAAATAAAAATTCAAATAAGCCCTATTCGAGTGAATTCTCTGAATGGATTCAACTGCCCTCCACCGGAGTGATCAGTTCCTTCTGTGCCCACTTGACCTCCTTCCGTGAAAACACAGTACATTAGACTGCTGCTCACCCACAGGATAGCTTTGTCCGAACCCCCTCCCCCTGTCGTCGGAAACAGGTAGACTCACTCACATGCAGACGGATGGAGCTTTATTCCAGACAGGCGAAAGAAATTTCCTCCCTGCTCCTCTCTCTCTGGACTCGAACCTTGCAAAAGACCTGGTTTTGTGCCTAGTACAATGGATATCGTCGGCCAGAGAGATAAATACTGTCGTCCCGCCCGTTAGTCGTAAACGTACAGACTCGAACCTCGCAAGAGACCTAGCATAGCCTAGTACAATGGATAGCGTCGGCTGTACGGATACGGTCGTTCCCCCACCCCCTTCAGTACTGGATCGACAAACGATGATGAACCGCTACCCCATCCGATGATGGCGGCTATATTATGGCGATGACTGGATAATGTTAAGGCCGGTCGGTGGTGCGCCGTTATTCGCTTGTGACCCTGCTCTTCCTGGACTTGAACCTTGCGAGCGACCAGGCATAGCCTAGTACGACTGAATAGCGTCGGCCAGAAAGCGCAGCTTAGTTTATGTACGTTTAATATTTCAAAAATGGTCTGCATTTTACAGAGAAGCTATTATGGTATTAAAACTTAAAATTCAACAGGGTCCTCAAAGTCAAATGCCAATACTAAAACTACAAGTGTCAGAGCCTTTCCGCTTCTACGACTATTTGTCTGAGAAGTTCAGAAAAGTTATATTTGATGTATAAATTAAATTCACAGAAGAAGTTATAAAAATTGTTAACTAATTTTGGCACCAAAGTGATCAGCTCTGATATCTCTAAGTTCTTGAAAAAGTACTGAAAAATGTTTATCTGGACACCAAAGTGTTTCGCGTCAACAAAAAAAGGTTTTTGGCAATAAAGGCTGCAAGTATACTGCCTGAGTTGGGCGCCATTTCTGTTAAGTTGGTGGTGTCGTTGTGCCTCAGTCCTTGGAGGACATGGGGCTGAGGGAGACGACGCGCGGATAGCAGACACGATTTGGCTGCTGAGCTCGCCGGATTTGGGATGGGTTCTTCGGACGCCATCCTCTCCAAACGTAATCAGAACAATTATTTACGTGCCTGAAAAATAGAAGAAATCGTTCGTCTGTCCGTCTTTCTCTCCACATGGCCCCACAAGTTGATTTATGCGTGATCGGATTTATGCGAGTTGGCATTAATATTTAAGAATCAATATGGTAATTAAAAATGTCAAACTGATACCAATAGTATTAAAAACTAGGCCCTGATACTTCATAGTATCCACTTGTACATAAAGGTGTCATTTAGATGCTCGAAGCCTGCCCTTGTACTCCGAAAATTCGAAAACCTAACGCGTTAGTGATATTTCTCAAGACTTGGTGCATGAATAAATCGGTTTTTGTATTGTTAATTTTGCTCGTCTCTTTCAACTGCTTTCAACGTTAAGCGTCGGTAAGTTATGTATTTACAAGAGCACCAGGCTCACATCCTGCTTTTTATGAAGAGACTTCTTTTTATGTTGGCTCTTAATTATTAATATTTTTTTTTTTTTAGGTAACACATAAGTAAGTTTATTACATAAAATTAATTTATTCAGATTTTAAGCTACTTTTTCTATGGTTAATAAAGATATGTTTCGAACTTATGTGATGCCGAATGGCAAAAGTGGTAAGCCGCTCGTCTACTAATCATTGAGTTGTGAGTTCGAGCTTTGGGTCTGGCAAAAGCTTAAGTTTATGTTTTCTTGTGTTTTATTTGTTTTTCAGATCGCCTGTTAAAAATATTACATTTATGTAGGATTGGTATTAATAGGAGAGTATCCCTGATATCGTTCTATATCAGGATCTAGTATATTTTAATAGTAAAATAGTTTAGGGTTTGGCTAAAATGGAAAAGGAAGAGGCGGTCAGACTTGACAAAAGGAGAAGACGGAGTACAGTTGAAGTGGCAAAAAAGAATCAAGAGACTATAAGAGGAAAACGTGTATTGTGTATGTAAATATAAGTTATACAAACAGGCAGGCTCCGGTTTTCACTTTTGTTTTTCGTTTTCGTTTTAGACCAAAATCGTACGTTTTCGTTTTTAGGTGCTCCGGTTTTCACAAACTTTTTGTCATCGTTTTGTTATCGAAATATTTAATTATTTTTATTGCTCAAACAGTTGACTTGGATGTTTTGAGAAGTAAACGGAATGTTTGAATGCCTTTACTTTTTTTAATTGTTTGTTTTAAACCCAAATAAATGCAGAAATTGTTTATTTATCGGTCCAAGAGCGCTGCCACTCTTTAAACAGGAAATTTTATACCTTTTTTAAATATTAAAAGTACCATTTAAACAATAAAATTAAACTGTTTTATTTATTAAAGCCTTTCTTATCTTCTTTGAACATAATTAATGCCCTACTTTTAATTTTACAAGCATTTCGACCAGATTGTTTGGTTCCACCAACAGTACGGCAGCACTGGCAACCAAAACGAAAGTTGTCGTTGCCGACGGCAAATATTTTTTTTGCGAATTCGAGGTGGGGTCAGAAAATAATTCATTCAAAAGTAATTACTAACTAGATTGATCCACTGATGGTGTTAAACAAACATCAATAGACCAACGAGTCAACTATTTTTTTCCTTTTGCAGTTAAGAAGCGATTTGATGTAGAAAAAGGCATTTACTTTTCCTTTCGACAAGACAAACTTGCCCGTTTTTGAAAACGAAAAAGTCTTGTGAAAGTGAAAACGGGAGCACCGATTTTCGTTTTCGAAAACGAAAACGAAAGAATCTTGTGAAAGTGAAAACCGGAGCCTGCCTGATAGTGTTAAATTAAGAATGCCAGATTAAGAAATACATTTGTAACTATCTCACTAAAGATAAATTAAACCCTACAAATATTGGGGGCTCGTCCGGAAAATAATCCGATTAAATAAAAAAATCTGGAAAGTTATTTTCGCGACTCGTCAAAGTTGCACACAATTACACGTTTGCATATATATTTGGGGCGTACATGTGAACATTTGAAAAGTGCGTGTGGTTCTGAGAAAATCATATTAGTAAAAGAAAACTACCGAAAGGAAACAGCAGAAAGCCGTAGAAAAAACAAGACACCGCTGGCGATATTTCGAGGAAAAACGAGTGAACAGTTTCGTCGAGTGGCAAGAAACGCGCATTTCTGGCGTCACACATACATACAGATCTCCAGCAGCCAAGCTGTAATCTGTGTTTAGTGAGCAAGAACGGACAAGCGGAAACCAACGAGGGAGCGAGACATTTTTTTTGCATCGTGGTCACACACACATATATTCTACGTACCCTGCAGTACCAGTTGTCATCAATAGGCCGTTGTCAATAACGTTTCATCAACGCGCCGACTTCGGCTCCGGCCGAACCGACGCTCTCGTTCAATCGTGTCAAAACCGACACTCTCTCTCTCTCTCAATTCTCTCTCGCTCAATTTCTCTCTTCAAAAATTATTTTAATGAATCATCGATGAAATGTTGATGAGTTATTGATGAAACGTTGATGAAATTTTAATGAAATGTTGATGAAAGGTTGATGAAATTATTGATGAATCATCGATGAAATGGTAATGAAAGGATGATGAATCATCGATGAATCACTGATTAATTTGTCAGCGATGACAACCTAAGACATGTCCATGCTAATTTCAGTTTGTATGGAATTTCATCGATGATTCATTAACAACAACGAAGTTTTATTGATGAATCGTTGATGAAACGTCGATGACAGGTACTGCAGGGATGCGATTATGGATATATGTGTGTATGTTATGTGTAAGGGCATGTATTGGTACAGCAGAGCGTCGAGGAGTGGACTGTACTTGAATTGTCGGAACAGAAAAAATTATGTGAAGAGAAAAAATGGTAGACACAAGACAAACAAGTGGGAAAGCTACAGTCGAGTGTGATAGACTGTGGGATACCCGGTACCCAAAGCATTGTGGGTGAAATTAAAAAGCCCTTGAACATGGAAAAAGAAAATGTTGACAAATTAAGACAAATATTGCTAGAAACATGTTGAACAACACTCAAAAGAAACAAATGTTGCTAGGAACATGTTGGCCATTGGCCAACTCTCAAAAGCGACAAATGTTGCTAGGAACATGTTGAGCAACACCCCAACAATGACACATGTTGCTTGGAACATGTTGAGCAACACTTACGTGCGCTCTCTCTCTCTCTCTCTCCCTCTCAAGCAGTTAACCCAGAAACTTTATTGTTTAATACTTTCTGTGTTTATTATAAGATTTGATGCGATTAGTATTGATGCCTTTTTATTTTCACCACACAATGTCACTTTTGGTCGGCGACTTTTTCGCGGAGGCAGAATTACACTGAAATATGTATGTGCACAAGGTGACTCGCATGTGTGGTGTGTATGTATGGATGCACATATGCCTTGACCGTTGGCAAGTTGATGTACAACGGGGAAACGAAAAAAACGGCAAGGAATATGGCGACGCACACAAAGCGGAGACGGAAAGAAAAATTGAAATGACGAGGAATATAAATTTCTCAACTGCCGTTGTGTTGGGAAAACTCGGACGTGGAGTTGACACGAAAATTAATCTTCCAGTAGTGTGGACCACTGCTGAAGACCGGCAGCAAGAGGGAGACGAAAGAGGCTCGTACTTGTCTTTAGCGAAAAATCACCGGGACTGCTGGTGGAAGGGCGGAAGGATATCCGTATCCGGCTCGAAGGACCAATGTTTGTAGGGTGGGGCCATTCTGCCGGTAAAAATATCAGTGCGGGTGCGCGTCAGTCTTATTTCGCTGCATACATGAAACTAAAACTTCGGCTTAAACATAAAACCGCTATCCCGCCCGCTCTACTCCGCTAAAGCGAAAGCGGGAGATCGTCAGCAGCCGACCGTGGAGTTCGGATCCAAACCCGAGGCCCACGCTCCGGAGTGCGGAAGCTACGAAAGAGCGACGGTACAGTGGGCCGCTAACCTAAGCAACAATACCCAACACCCAATGGGTTCCATTAATGACTTCAAGAAGTACGCTGCTGATGTAAAGGCGAAGATAGCGTTCAATGAATTGGAGCCATATGGTTCAAAAGGTCGAAGCAAGGTTTGGGAGACCGTTTTACGGATAGCCGATAAAAATGGATACGAGATTACAGATGTAGAGGCATGCAACAAGTGCAAAAACATTTACAAGTTCAATAAAAGCACATCCAATCTGGTTTAGCATAAATTCTATGTAATGGCCAATACGCTTAAGCGCAGCCATCTTGATATTACAGTTGATATTAAATCGAAGAAGTTATTGTTTAAGGCAAGTTGCAAGCTATTAGCCATTCCCGCAAGCAGTGCAGCTTCCGAAAGGACCTTTTCGGTTTCTAGGAACCTTACCGAAAAACGCTGCAGAATTGCCAACACACCAGATATGGTTAACAATATCATGTTTTTACACGATAACATTGATATCTTATATAATGAATATTTTTATAACGATTTAATGAAACAATGACTGTCGATTAAAAAGTTTATGTATTTACAAGTAAGTTAACTGTACATCAAAACACTGTACACTGATTTTGTGTACTCAATTTTTGTGTACTCATTATATTCTGTACAGCACTACACTGAGTGTGATCACTATCTGTCAAATACAAACAATATTACAACACATACATTTATTTGGAGCTGTTCAGTAAAAAAGTGTACACGTTTTTGAGTGAATGATTCATTTGGTCATTCAAATGTATTCATGCAGGTCTCTACCATCTACGTCGTCCGCTCCAAAAACTAACCAATTCTCTCCTTCTTTCCTATCAGATTGCAAAAGGCCCACGTAGTTAGCTTCCTAAATTGTATTCTGATAGTGTTTCATTCCCCAGGTGATTTTGTTCACAGAAACCTGGGTAAAGTCAGAGATCCTAAGCTCCGAAGTTTTTCCAGCTGTGTACAGAACGTACAGGCTTAATCGGCCTTTCGGGCGAGGGGAGGGGTCCTCATTACGGTTGACTCCAACCTCACGTGTGAACTATTAGCTTTCGAGGAATGTAACGATGTTGAATTCCCTATTGTGAATCATTTAATAGTAGTTTTACTTAAATTACATGTTCCTACATTCCCTCCTTGTCGGAACTTCCTATTTATTGGAATCACCTTTCCGTTATCTAGGCGGTCTCCAATAGACTTTCGGATAGGGACCATTTAATTGTTCTAGTTGATTTTAACACTCCTGGAGCTATTTGGTCCACAGCGGAATCCTCTAACACACTTTTAACTACTGCACGTCACGATTTTATTGATGGCTTTTTTGACATTTCGCTGTCTTAAGTCAACCATGTACGAAATTCCTTAGATCACTTGCTCGATCTCTGTTTTGTCTCTGATCCGACAAGAGTCAGTTTGGTTAGGGTCCCGCCTTTGAGGCAACCTGAAGATCCATTTATATCTTCAACTTGTCACGCCGGTTCATTTGCCACGTCCTGAAAGAATACCAGGCTGTGTGTTAGGGTATTGTGCCGAGGCTCTGTGTTCCGTATTAAAATTGTTTACATTATCCTTAGAATCATCTAAAATTCTCATTATTTGGAAGGTGTCATTCGTCATTTCTCTCCACAAAGAAGGTAGCAACGCGGATGCTAACTACTATTGAGGGATCTCTAAGCTGGCAGCAAACCCAAAACTTTTTGTATAAGTAATTAATTCATGCCAATATGGATTTTTTTAAGGGGCTTTCCACAAATTTTGAAGGCCGATGTAATCTGTGGTGATTTCAGTAAAGTCAACCAGTCATTTTTCTCTGGTTTCCTGTCAATCTTCTTAGGTGAATCTCTGGTTATCTGAATGGCAGGACGCAAAAGGTCCTCTTTAAAAACTACTTGTTCTTCGGGTGGCCTCTGGTTCGCCTTAAGGGAACCACCTGGGTCTCATATATTGTACATTGTTTATTAACGACCTGCCCAAAGTTTCGACGAACCCTAGAGGTCTGATGTACTCATATTTCGTGCTTTGTAAATAAATCCAGGGTGTGCTTGAATTATTAGGCTGCAGACAGAGTGCGCGCTAGAGCCGAAGACGAAGATGACGACAAGACTAAAACTATTTGAATTCGTTGCGAGTTGCTAATGAGTGTGCAAAGTGCAAGACGAATCAGAAGCGTCAGTCGCAATGAAGTCCTTATCAGATGTTGTAAACTGCTGAAATTAAGTCCTCGTTATTAATTGGCATTGATTTTGCCTCCGCCAACACACACTTTCCAACTGAATTTGAAGACTAAAAAGCATATAGAGAAAAAGTAAACATAAACATAACCTCAAAAATAAAAAATTAACGGTAAAACGCAAGCGATTCGTCTTCAAAAACAGTATCGGAGCGTTTTAGCGTTTCGTCTTCGTCTTCGCAAGCACTGTGAACAGTTTCGCGCGAATTCATACAAATCGTTCTGTCCAGTTTTTCGTCTTCGGCTTCGTCTTCGTCTTTGTCTCAGCGCGCACTCTGTCTGCACCCTTAAACGATGGTCGAAGGAATTCGACGACCCCCTACGTCACGATGAATTTATACATTTCGTTAGTTCCTCCACGTTTTAGAACATGGATCTTGCGTTTGGAGAGCTGCTTACTCAATAACGACAAAATACTCCGCCTAAGTTTTTAATTATTCGGCTTTTGTGTTTCCTAGTGTATAGACAATTAAATCGTTAGTTTTTTGATCATGAGCAAGTCGCAAAACAAAAATATTTCGTTGGTGGTACGGCATTGACGGATTTTGGCCTAAGGGAGTTTTTTGTACAGGATTGTGACCCCTAGCGGACACGACGGATATAACAGGAGGTAAGACTTCTCCCGCGGCACATACCGAATACATACCAATATATATACTAACTAGAGACCCTTCCCGGCTGTTCGCGCCAAGAGGGCGCTTATTTTCGAGTGCCAATGTCCCGCTTTAGGGAGCCTAGCGCTCTCGCACACTCTCTCTCCCTCTCTCTTCCTCCTGACTTCCAGTCCGCAAGAGCTTTCCAAGCCGCTCTCCCAACTTATATTTTTTGTGACATGTAATGAGTTCTAAATTTGCGACCAGCCGATGAAGGCGAATAAAGTTCAACAGAAAATTACTTCTGCCCAACTGATCTATTTTTTCTACGTGGGATTTCGGGATTTAGTTCTCGACCAGTCTTATCTTGGCTAAGAGTCCGCCCACTCCTTAACACCGGCTTTGCACGGTTACAATAGAAACTAATTTCTATCGTCGCTGAATCAAAATATCACCGGCCATCTTTTCTTAAAATTTTTCCATAGCGTAGTCGCTTTTATGATGACTAAAAATACCTTAATAAAGAATCTGAACCCGGCTGTCCACTTCGAATGATAAAATTCTCCATACTGCTTCAGAGCTGCAGATATAAGGTCCATACAGATATTTTTCACTTCATTAGAAAGTGGCTTGATCGCTAAAGCTACTAATGTGGGCGGACTGTTCGGAACGACCCATCGAATATCAATATCATGACAAAATTATAATACGTTCTGCAAGGGTATAAAAAAATAGTTACGTGCACTAAGAGAGAGAGAGAGAGAGCAAGCGGGAGAGCTACAGTTATGGAGCTTAAGCCGTCGACCGGCGTAACGGATAATGTACAAAGATTAATTGCAAAAAAAAAAAATAAAACAAGCAAACGCTGCAGTAGAATTAAATTGAAATTAATAATGTTATAAATACACAAAAACAGCTGCATGCACACCATTTTTTTCAGAGTCGATAGCTGAGCGCTTAAGCGGATTCGCAGTCTAAACTAAACTGTGTCTTTAAGGCTGCAGATAGAGTACGCGCTAGAGCTGAAGATGATACGTTGCGAGTTGCGAATCGGTGTGCAAGACAAATCAGAAGCGCTAGTCACAATTCTTCAAAAGATGATGAGCTCTTCTTAGAAGGAAGTTTGTAAATGTACATTTAAATGCAAATCAAGAACTGGAATTCATCTGATAAATTTGGGAAGGGAAAAATTCGGCGAATTCCATCATTTGTTTATTGAGCTACGTTTTTTCGACTATACAAGAATGAAAATTAATACATTTGATTATATTTTATATAAAATTAAACCGCCAACTGAATTTGAAGACGAAAAAGCATATAGAGAAAAGTAAACAAAAACATAAACTTAAAAATCAAAAATGAACGGCAAAACGCAAGCGATTCGTCTTCAAAAACAGTAGCGGAGCTTTTTGAGCAAACATATTCGATTATATTTTATATAAAATTAAACCGCCAACACACACTTTCAAACTGAATTTGAAGACGGAAAAGCATATAGAGAAAAAGTAAACAAAAACATAAACTTAAAAATCAAAAATTAACGGCAAAACGCAAGCGATTCGTCTTCAAAAACAGTACAGGAGCGTTTTAAGCGAATTGCATGCGTTTCGTCTTCGTCTTCGCAAGCACTGTGAACAGTTTCGCGCGAATTCATAGAATACGTTCTGTCCAGTTTTTCGTCTTCGTTTTCGGCTTTGTCTTCGTCTCAGCGAGCACTCTGTCTGCACCCTAAGGTTATTTCTCCACCTCGGTGATTTCTAATCGGAAAAAGCGTTTTTTCAGCATTCTCTTTTAAAAAACCAGCTGTTTTTTGTTATGGTTTTTATTTGGCGGAAAATTCAATTAAATTCAATGTTCAAGATGACGCCGAGGAGGCGGTGATCGCCAGTGCAGCATGTGTGCCAGCTAGGATCGTCCAGAAGAGCAGTGGGCCGTTCAATCCACAGACTACTAAACGAAATATGTATTATGGACGTTGATGATGCACTACGGTCTGTACACTCAAGTGGCCCTTTAAAACCAAGCCCGTGCTTGTTAGGGTTAGGTGTTAATAGGCGCGAAAGAAAAGTATAGGTAAAAGAATGCGAGGAAATATAAACTACTATAAGGCAGCTCGATTGCTATCTTGCATGTGTACTAAGTGGGTTAAGATTAATGTTTTTAGTTTAGGAAGGCTATCTACAGATGAGGTAATTTTGTACAAATCGCTGCTTTCCACGTCACCACGGATCAGATTATACATAAAGACAATGCCTAACATCGTTCTACGGTTTGCTAAGGAAGGTAGGTTAATCAGGATAAGTCTACTAGAATAAGAGGGCAACCTAAGGTTTGCATCCCAGTTTAAGCCACGAAGAGCGAAAAGTAAAAAGTTCTTTTGAACTGACTCAATGCGAACGTCCCACTGGGGACCTAACATCGTTCTACGGTTTGCTAAGGAAGGTAGGTTAATCAGGAGAAGTCTACTAGAATTAGAGGGCAATCTATGGTTTGCATCCCAGTTTAAGCCACGAAGAGCGAAAAGTAAAAAGTTCTTTTGAACTGACTCAATGCGTTTGCTGTGAACGTCC
>VNJW01008375.1:0-41309 GCA_008042615.1 Drosophila auraria | reverse complement strand
GTTACCAAATTTGGTGACAACATTGGAATCTGTTGCACGCAGATCAAGTTTGTTTTAAAATTTGGCCACGCCCACTTCCGCCCCCGAAAAAAATAAAAAACGGTATATTAGCTATAGCCGTAATTTTCGACTTTAAGTAAATAGATAGACTTAACAAGCAGGCGATTGCGGACGTGCTCTGCAAATTTGAGTAAAATCGGATGATAAACATGGAAGTTATTAAACAATTAATGGTTTCATGCTCTCTCGCTCTATCGCACTGCTTAGGAATAATTTCGCGTCTCTGAGCACTTAGCTTTTGGGTGGCAGTAGCGAAAAAAAGTGTTGCGTGCTTTCGAGCGCAGTATTAATTCGTAATGCAGCTGCGTACAGCTGCAGAATTAGTCTTTTTTGAACGTTGCTCAATATGTTTTTAGTAACATTTGACTTTATTTGTCAACTTTTTGTTTTTTCCATGTCCGTGTGCTATTTAATTTCACGGCCAATACTTTGGGTACCGGGTATCTCACAGTCGGTCACTCGACTGTAGCCAATTGTAAACAATCTTTTGAATTTTTAACGACTACAAATACTGTGAGACCACTGTGCGCAGTCAATCCCCTTCACTTCCCCTCAGGCTAGTTGCACCGACATCGTCATCAGTTCGGCTGCATTTCTGCATTCTGCGGTTGCTCGTTTGGGAAATTTGAATTTGATTTTGTAATGGGGTGATGGCAGCGGCAGGAGTAGGGGCTCGAGCAGGCAGGGCAGGGCAGGGCAATCTGCGCGGCGTAAAAGTTATTGACAATGGGATGTATCTGTCGGGCTGGTGTCATTAATGGCGAATGCTTTATGATCGCATTGCCTGTGCAATTTTCAACACATTTTGCGCTCGTTTTCAGTTGGGCCGATGATTTTCATGTTTATTGAAGTGTAGATATTTTTATCTATTTTAGAGGCGCAAGTGTTTATTTCGACTGATTACTTGCCGCCCCCCATCTCGGCCTCGCTCTCAGCACTCGCTGAATATTATTCCGAAGAAAATATTCCCGCTTGCGTTCTTTCGAATGGTCGAATGATAAACTTATGCGTTCCATTGAAGGTTTTTGTAAGTCTGCTGCTTTGAGTACAGCTGGGAATGATGTGTACTGAGATTCGTGCAATTATTTTGTCAAATTAATAAATTCACAGTCATGTGTGGTGCTTCACCTTAAATTACCCAGTAATCGCCTCTGATGATAGGCAATAAAATGCTTTCTGTGCCTGTTATTTTTTATTTATTAGGCTGAAATTATTATAGTTTATGTAAAGTATATTTTATCAATTATAAATAAAAGGCGTCGGCTTCCAAAATGTATACAACATACATAGAAGGAGGCTAGGTTTTCCGTCTAGATTTCTATTTAACAAGATAATAATACAAATAAAATAAAGGATATATAAAATATTCTGTGTTAATCTAGCAGGCCTGGCATCTTGTCTGTTAATATGAATGCAATGTTTTTAACAAAAATTTATATTAAATAATAATACTAGCGCCCGAAGCAATTGTAGGTATTAGGATAGATTATTTCAATGGGATATACAATTTAAGACGGAAATAGGCAAAGCTTATAAAATTGGTCCATAAACAATAAGTTATTCTAAAATAAAACTAAGCCTAACAGTATTAACAAAATAATTTATTCGCAAAATAATACAAGTTGTAAAAGTGTAACTCTGATTACTCAGGAGTCCTAAAACTAAAAAAGAGTACGGCAACATCTTGAAATAATTGGATTTTTTAATTTAATAATATTAAATCTTGTTATCTGAATAATTTTATAAGTTTCGAGGTAATTCTTCTATTTTAATCTGGTTTCTCTTGATTCATAAAATAAATAAAGTAAACGCCCCACAGAGAAATTAGCTAATATCTTTCGGCTGCAGCTTTAAGCAACTAGCTTTAAGCCAGCCCAAGGTGTTCGGACTCGCGGCCATGTGCATTTAAAAAACTTTTAAAGAACTCATATTATGGATGGAAGGGCTCGCGCTTCCCGAAAACACTTGGCCGCCACCCACTCCCCAGTGTCCACATGACTTTGTTTGAAGTAAGTTTTCCGGGAGCATCCAGTAAACAATTTACGACGGCGCTGATGATGACGTTGCCAAGGGGGATGACGCTGCTCCAAAGCTGATGATGGCGCGCTGATGATGAAGACGACTGCGAGCTTGGCGCGGAGCAGCAGTTGTGTCCATCGCACTTAGCACCCAAAACACTTTCCACTTGCCGCGGCGTATCTCCTTTGCGCATTTCGAAACTATGTCCGGGTATTTGGAAAATCCTGCGGCGCTTTGTGTGAAAATTCGGACTCGTTTTAACGCCTGCGAAACGTCCCCCGTGGGAGTTGTGCAAAAAGCATAAAAGTCAAATGCACTTGCCACTGCCGCCGAGCTTTTTGCCTTTTCCTTTGCTGAGGGAATCATTTTTCAACACTTTATGCATTTGCCGTCATAATGAAGTGGCCGCCATGCGAGATCCAGCCTCATCATCATCAACATCAGCACAATTTTTTTTTAAGCCCGATGCTTCTAGACTAAAAGCGTATATTGTGTTCCCATTAAAGATATATGTCCTTGATCCGTCCATCCATTCGGGTTAGAAAATGTATCGTGTTAACTATGAATGCCAAAACCGCATATTTGGCCCACAAAAAACGGAAAGACTCAAATGACCGGAAAGCGTACACAGTTCTGATGCTAAAAAGACCGTCTTTTTATTATAATCTATGATATATAAGAAGGCTTTGCTCATAATATGTAGACAAATTCTGCGAGACGTATGTTGGATACGATCGTTTTCAGGTAAGGAGATCTTTTTAGATTAAAATTTAGTATTATTTGAGCGTGCTGAATCTTGGCAAATACATTTATTGTAATACTTATTTATTACCACTCCTTCACTATTTAGAAATGTTTTTTGTTTTGTAATTAGGTATCTACGAAAATGTTCCATTTAAAATATTGATTTATTTATAGAAGTTTTGGTTATGGCCCTGTTTTAAGAATAGACAATTTTCTAAATATACAAATTTAAGATTAAAGATTGTGTCAAATCCCTGACGTTTAGATATTTAACTATAATACATATAATTATAATTTTATTATCATAATTGTATTATAATATTGTTTTACAATTATTTGCCGTACACAATATTTTCTATCATAGAACAAATTTGAGAAATTGTATGATCTATTTCTGCCACAGAAAACAATACGTATCCCTCAGTCGGCACGCTGGAGTTTCGCTTTTTCCTTACATTGCTCTCCACTCTTAATTCCTTTCATTGTTTTGCTTTGTCCTTGTCATCTGGTGGCTTCATTTTTATTTTTATTACTCAGACTTGGCGGCATTAGATCATTGCGGTCGGCTGAACTCCTTAGAGCCTCCAGTCTCAGCGGCTGGGAATTTTTTATTCAATATGACATTCCTTTAGGGGACCAAGCTGTTCGTCCTGGCACAATTTCCACAATTGCTTTGTATTTATTCAGGTTAATCCTTCATTTTTTCCTTTGGCTCTGCATAAATCCGCTTTTTATTTCAAATATTTGCACGCTCTTTTCTGTATTTTTATGGCGAGTTGAATTGTGCAGCTTTTGAAATGCAATGCACACATAACCCTAACAATGCTCAAGTTGAAAGTCGGATAAATTACAATTAGTAAACATTTCACAATGATTTGTGCCATGACACTTATGAAAAGTTAACTGAGCCGGGATTCGAAGCAAGAGAAGGCTTTTCTTAAATTGAAATCCGTTTCGGTGTTTATTATTTTGCGACTTTGGATTCGAAAACATTTGCTTGATTATGGATGCGTTTGCAGACTTTGTCCTAAAAACAAGGACAACATTTCTGGCTGCTATTGAAAGTAACATAAAAAGGCAGCCACTGAAAAGCCTTCCAATTATAATAGTTAAGAAAAAATATTACCAAAGTGGGCAATTATAAAATTACCCTGATTTAGTCAGGACCATGAGCTCTCATGGATGCGTAAAATGGCCGGCCACAGCAGCATATCGGAGAGCTAAGGAAAAATACGAAGGAAAAAAGTGTCAGCTGCAACAAATAAAAGAATAAGCCACGAGCACGAGACAACTCTGACAGTGACACGGACATCACTTACAAAATAGAAACCGTCCACCTCCATCCTGCTCCGAGGCGGAGATACACAGTCTATATGAGTAAGTGCAACCACAGCTAGTGTGGCAGTGTGTGTGCTGCTGGACACTCTATTTGTATTTCCTCTGAAAATTTATTGTAAAACTTAAAAGTTTTGATGGAAAAATGAAATAAATAGTGACATCACTAAAAGTAAAGAAATTATAAAGTGTCACCGGGGATGATAAGTGGGGCTCCAGCAACAATAACAACATCAGCAACGTCAACAGGAGCACTGGCACACTGGCATGGCCAGCAGCCGCCAGCCAAGTTGATGCAAGCAGCGCCAGGACTTTAATAAGGACACTGGACAAGCCGGCAGGAAGAGAGTGCGGCAGATAGAAGACGTCGACATCAGGTCCCGGGACATGGACATGGACAGATGGGCCAAGTGAAGGAGCGACTGTGAGAATGGGGGTCAAGTAAAACCAAGTGCTTATGTGACCGACTGCACCCAAGCTGCAATTATTAAACAACGAATTTGGCAAGTCTGAAATTGATAGATTTTATACATACAATATTGAGCTCTAAAACAAGAAAGAAAGATATCTTCGGTAAACCGAAATTTTTATACCCTTGCAGTCTGCAATTGGATTATTGAAAATCGATTCATTTTGGTTACAGTTGAAAAAATATCTTAGTTTGTAAACATTTTACTTCTTACATATAGAATTTTACATTTTACATGTAGAATTTTACATTTTACATGTAGAATTTAACATTTTCATTTAAACGACCGATCGTTTCTATGGCAGCTATATGATATAATTGTAATTCTATAACCGTTAAAAACTGCTATATCTTAAAATTGATTGATATACGTCGGCTAGATCAACTTGGCTGGTGATGCTGATAAAGAATATATATACTTTATGGGGTCGGAGGTGCCTCCTTCACTGCGTTGAAAATATCATGGCAAAATTATAACACCGTCTGCAAGGGTATAAAAATAATTCTAGAATAAGCTCTTAAAAAATTTTGACATTTCAAAATTTTTAATATTTTTTTTTGCCTTGACTCAGCTAAGCCTTAGATTTGCCTACCTTTGGCAAACCGAAATTCGAAGTTTTGCAATTTGACCGATTCCAAGCTACCAGAAAAATTTCATTTGGGCATATTCAGGATGGCGAACGGCACATTCAAACGACATAAAGTGGAAAAAATTATGACACAAATTAACATTTTCTGAAGTGTTTTTATACCCTTGCTGGGCTTATACCTTTTTGTCCAGAAGTTCGCAACGCAGTGAAGGAAGCATCTCCGACCCCATAAAGTATATATATTATTGATCAGCATCACCAGCCGAGTCGATTTAGCCAAGTCCGTCTGTCTTTGCGTCTATCTGTCAGTCTGTCTGTCCGTCTGTCTGTCCGACTGTCTTTCCGTTCGTTGTCTGTTCGTTGCTATGCAAACTAGTCTCTCAGTTTTTTAGATATCTGAATGCAATTTCGCAGATAGCCTTCTTTCTATTGCAGTTAGTATATGTATATGTCGGAACGACTGTAATCTGACCACTATATTTTATGGCTGCCATAATATTGATCGCAAAATAATAAAACAAAAATTATAACTCTCTGTTTTTCAACATGCTTTTATAAATTTCGAAATTTCAAGAATTTCGATTGGACAACTATATCATATAGCTGACATAGAAGAGATCAGTTGATTTATATATTATTTTTTTAATTTTAGCGAAATGAATCGACTTTCAATGATCCAATTGAAGACTGCAAGGGTATACAAATTTCGGCTTACCGAAGTTAGCTTCCTTTCTTTTTTTTATGTTTTTATTTGTGTTGTAAAAGACAAGCTTTGGGGACTTGTCGTTTCGAAATAATGTGTAGAAATCAATGCATCGCGAACGATAAAAAAATATAAGTCTTGTTTGACTTCAGCTTAAAAGATGCAAAAAACTCGCAGACTTTCGCAATGTAGCAAATAATTTAAAAGAAAAAACTATTAAACCACAGGAAAATAATGTAGCTTTACTTTACAGAAGTTTATATTAATTTTATTATTATTATTATTATTATTATTATTATTATTTTATATATTTTACAAGTCTATTTCTGATTGGTACATCGTGAGCGGTACAAGATATGTGAGATATGATTTTTACCACACGTTTTCCCATTTGTTTTCTTCTTAATAGATTTCAATAAAGTGCAAACATTTCCTATGTTTTGCATGCAAAATAATTAAATGTAAAAATGCCTTTAAAAGAAGCTAAAAGTGACCAAATATTATGTTTTTTCTGTTTTCATGCCGATTTTCACATGACAACACTAAGATATGCTATGTAACCATTGTATTATGAAAATTTTGATTTGAATGTGATGTTTCTATATTAATAGACACCAAAAATTACGATGATAATGAACATTTTAGTTTTGGTTGATCTTTTGCTGGAAGTGCACATATGCAATAAAATAATAATCCAAATAAAGCAAAATATTATTCTCTATTAATAGACCCAGTCTTTTTTCCCGAAATGTGTACAGCTCCACATGAAATTGGAAGCACGTATGAGCCTACAACCTACGGAAAAGACTTTCGTTTTTGATCAAAAGGCGATCGGCGTAATTAATGTTATAAAGCTGTCACTGCTCTGAGCCTCATTAAGTTACTGAGAGTACAGAATTCTTTAAGGAATGGAGAAGCCTTCCTATACCTAAATCTCTCGTTTACCACATGCTAAACAGTGGATGCATGCCTAAGGTCATCCCAGTTACACATAGAATTTGACACAGATTCGTTCACCACATGAAGCAAAGTCCGACTGGGTTGGGCCCAATCCTTAACTAATTTAAAATCAACAGCATTTTTCAGATAACGAACCTATTGATTATCTTTTTTTCATTGAAATATTTATCCCCAAAAACCCTTAACAAAACTGCACAAAACTCAACATTCCTTATGTCATTTTTGCACATTTTGCATTGAAGCTTCTTTAGAGGGACACATCATAAACTTCTTTAAGGTAGTAAAAAAAATTGAGAAACTGCCAGAAACTATTTGAAGTTATCTTTGTTTTTGTTCGCTCAGTCTGCGTTTTAATTTTATTTTTAACATTTTATATTTTTAGAAGGCTCAACTCTTGAAGCATTTCAACTTTCATATATCCTCAGAGGACGTTAAGATATAAAAAGCTGGACATTCGCTTAAAGTTTTACCAGAGCTTGCTCGCCTCCTCCCTGATCCCTGATCCACCCTTTTGTACATTCAGTTGTTGCAACGTTTACTTTCCATCATTATTTAACACAAGGAAGAGGCGACAAACCACATGGGAGGGCCATGACGAACGGCGAAGTCTGCCAGACCAGGAGCAGAGGAGGCCAGGATTCTAGGAAACCAGGGGGCCAGACGCAAAGGCCCTGATGAAGGCCTGACCATCTCTATTCTGATGGCATACTTTTAAGTGTATATATTTAAATGTTTCCTCTTTACAACTGTCTTGTCAAAGGGCAGCGCAAAAAAAAAGTACTGTAATTTTCACTTATTCCAAATAATTGAGTTTTCTTCAATGAAAGTCAAAATCAAAAATTTATACATAAATAAATATGGCCTTGACATATTAAACGTCGATGAAAAAGCTTGACAAAATATTAATTTTATTGCTATAAAAAACTCGGATAAAATGTTTAATGAAATTAGATTATGATGGAAGGATAAATTGAACATAAATCTAACAAAATATGTATGTAATGCTATGTAGCACAGTCATTAAATGAAATTCATTAGCGCTAAAAAGGAAAATAAAAAACCCGCCACACACAATTCCTTGCCGACGAGAATGGCCCGGAAATTCCGATGATATCGAGAAGGGTAGAGGTATGGTAAGCGCCGAAGCTCGGACATGTCGTGTGATTTCGATGGGAAAAGTTTAAAAACTGTCCGAGTGGGAATAAGAAGAAAGAGCCGCCTGGCCGGTGCTTCCTTCAAATACATGTCTAGGACCTAGTCAGCGTCTGTGCGACATTTTTCACTTAAGCTGACAGTTATGTACTCGACGACCAGTCGCCCCCACGGAACCCCCACCTACGGCCGTGTCCTCTATTGGAGGTCAGCTCGGTGTTCGCTCAGCTGTCATTCATGAGTTGCCGTTCACCGTTATTAAAAAATTACATACTCTCTGGTGCGGGGTGTGAGCTGTGGAGTGTGGAGTTTTGGGGGAAAATAGGAAGGAAAGGAATAAATTCAAAAGTTTCACATGCACTGCAGAACACCGGGGATCGGGACATTGGGGAGTATTGTGACGCTTGACACGTCACAAGTTTATAGTGGCTTTTGACAGCTCGGACATACTTCGCTTCCCAGCTACCGTTTTTTATGTTTTTCTTTTTTGACATAACAACGGAAAAAGTTCTTGACTTCTTCTATTTGACGGTTGATTTTTTTTTATTTTTCTTCCTGTCGCTTCAGAGGGGATCCCTATAGGTGGAGTCTTACTCTACCCTATGTAAAATGCACACACACACAGATGAAAGTTTCCAGCACTTTGCCTCAACTCCTTGATGATGATTTTGCGGTCACTCGTGTTTAATCCTTGGAGACATGTGCCGAACACGAATTTCGTTCGCAGTGAATATAAATAATAATTTCTGCCTGCAGAGCCACCGGCCGGGCTCAGTGGGTGGCGGTGGGGTGAAGAGTGTGTGTCCCTGTCGGTCTCCACAGGTCCTGGCCATATTTGCCACAGACAGCTTGTCGATCTTTATAATGTTGTAATTGAAAACTTTTTTCTCTCCCCCGTTTTTCGTTTTTGCTTTTGCTTTTGCTATTGCTTTTGTTGTTGTCCCCCGTAGAAAAACATTTCTTTTAAAATATTTTATACTTTTGATATGTCATGCCGGCTGAAGGCTGTCGAGACTCGGCCCTAGCCAAGTGGACAGCAGCAAAATTTGCCGAAAATGTGTTGTGCAGCAGTAGAACCGGAGGCAACTCCTCAGATCGGTGGATGTGGGTCGTAGAGGACTTAGGACATGGCACATCCTATATGTGAGGTACGTGGCTAATTGAAATTAAGGCAGGCCGCCGTTGTTTATTTGCATCTTAATTGGGTTTTTAATTATTTTTTTTAAGGATTCAAGATACTGAAAGGTAAAATGTCAAAATAATTATTATTATATTCATACAGACCTAAAGGAATTAATGTTTTATCAGTTAGGCTGTTATTAAGGTAAATTAAATATACATACTATTTTAACGCCTACTTAAAAACTTGTATTGATTAGAGAATACCAATTTCTTCTAGTCCAGGGTAGGCTTATTGTACACATTGGTTGGAATTTATGCTTCTAAAACTTTTATAATAATTGTTTATTATTCCCCTTAAAGAAATTAGAAAAAAAGGTTAAAAATCAGAGCTAAGCTAGATGTCGTAGTCCTGATCCCTGGGTTTTCTCGGCTCCTCTGACATTTGTCCAGAGGCATATACAAGAAGAGAAGACACTTGGACAAATGAACATTTGCCAAAAAACTGCTCGTTTGAGTGACAGTCGGCAAGACAGCCAACAATGTTCAGTTTTAAAACGTTAAGATGGCAAATGGCAACCCACTCACTAGCCAAAGCCGACCAACATACTGGCGCACAGCTCTTGTCTAACTGAAAATGTTGATATGTCAGAAGTATTTTTAGACTTTAAGCAACAAAAACTGCCAATAAACTATGTTTGCGGATGCATTTTGGACAAATGACAGAAGATGCAGGCGACGGCGAGGTAAACGCGGCAGGGGTCACAAGGCAAGCAGCATGATGGCCCGGAGTATATAGAAATAGATTTCAGCAGCCCCTCTTGACCCTGCCCAGAACCTTGAGAGAGCAAGTTCATTTCGGCCACATTCGAAGGATGTTCATCAATGGCTGAGAAGTGTGGTATGAAATGAGCAAAGGACTAGTCGAGCTGACAACCAGAAAAAGCTTTTTTGTCGTTTCCTTGCTGACCATGTGCACATAAAATATATTTTATTTTATTTGTGAGCCTCAAGTGAGCGCCGGCATACACGTACGCTTCCCCTGACTCGATGAAATGCTTAAAGCTCATATAAAATAAATATTTGACATTTTCCTCTCCATTTCTCTTTGTCAACTGATGACAACGACAGGCATACAAATGCATTTAATTGTGGGTCAAAGGTTCTTCTTGTCTTGGCCTGAAGTTACTGACCAGTTTCCCTTAGATCGTTATTGCTCTTTATCATTGACTTATGAGGGCCGTTAACTGATCAACTTGACCATAGCATAACAATAAGTTTGAAATCGCAAAAACTTTGAAAAATGCTTATTTTTTTTTATTGCCTTTCTTAAGGGGTATTATAATTTTAGTCATTAGTTTGAAACGGAATATAGAAGATATTTTTAACCCTATTAAATATATTCTTAATTAGTTTTAACTGCCGGGTTTATCTAGCCATGTCCGTCTGTCCTTCCGTCAGTCCGTTCATCAGTCCGTCCGTCTGTCTGTTCGTCAGTCTGTCCGTCAGTCCGTCAGTCTGTCCGTTTGTCCATCCATTTTTCCGTCTGTTTGCTCATCCTTCTGTCCGTCTGTTTGTCCGTCCATCTGTCCGCCAGTCTGTCCGGCCGTCCATCCGGCTGTCCGTCCGCAATCGGAAAATTACAAGAAAAAAATTAAAATGTTAAAACGTAAATGTTACACGGTAATGAAAATTAACATAACATCTTTATTTTGTTAACTTAACCAAAATTTTTAATAATCCAATTGCAAACAGCAAGGGTATACAAACTTAAACTTTCCGATCTAAACTTACTTTTAAATTTTTTTGTTTTTAAAATTTAAATTTTAAAATGTATCAGAGTTTTCGTTTCGGAGATAGAAAAGGCCTTTTGGGCCTCTGTCTTTTAATTTCATGCCCAGGGCTTTGAGTACCGGTTATCTCACAAGCGAGCACAATCGACTGTAGCTTTCGTACTTGCCATATTTCGTACTAGAAGTTGTTTCCTTGAATCTAGAACTTCTTTTCTTCAATATAGAATCTATAGTTTAAAATAAACAAATAAATTTATATCATACTTAAAAATATGGAAGTTCCTTAAAGCGGCTGATATTCATAAGCTGTGTAATCCGCTCGACAGACTTCATAATTTGTATCAAAATTTCCGGGTAAATTTCCGTATTTAAAGCCCCAGAGGTGAATATTATACAGGGACACTTGGTTATTAGCGCTCTAGCCGGTCATTAAATGAGCGACAACTTCGACTGCTGGCATCATTACACCGGCATTAATATATCATACGACCAAAAGTCGGCCCAACCCCTCGACTGGATCCGACGAACACAATTGGGGTCGTGTGTGTGTGTTTTTTCGCGCTGTCCACCATAATTGGCAAAAATTAATTAAATATTTTCCAAATGAATGATTCAGCGTTACAGCGGCGCCCCCAGAGGGTGTGGTACTGTGCTGGTTGCCCAACATCCAGGAAAGACCCCGTCCAGATTCCGGACCCACAGAATCATCAGATCAACCGAGGAGGGCGCCACTCAAATGCAGGACTGCATTTGAATTATGTCAAATCCATTTTGTTTTAATGAAACGTTGATTGTTCCGCAATTAATTTTCTATTGTTTGACAGTAATTATTATTATATTATAATTTATATTTGCCTCGTTTTGAAGCACAATGTGCGCAATAAGCCCTCGTTTAGTATGCACAAAAACATTTCATGTCCAGCCCTCAGTACAAAGTTTTTCAGATCAATGTGTGGTTTAGTCAATAAAAGTAATGTTGAATAGCAAATGGTTAACTGCAGGGAAAATAATGTATCAAAATGCATTCTAATATAAAAATTTAAAGCTTAACAACAAGAACATCGAAGGTGAAGAGTAAGATTTAATTTTGTCAACAGAAAATGCATTCTGGCATTCCTTCTTGTTTTAGTAAGAGCGTGGGAAAAAATCATTAGCGACAATTTAAAAAAAATAAGTTCCTTAGACGATTAAACTATTTTCCAATCACCTTCCAGTAATTGTTCAACGATTCTTACAAGCAAAAGTCAGACAAACATTTAAGTCCAGAGACGGTCATTGCCACCTACTTCCCCCAGCATATACATATGTATGTATGTGGATATGAGAATCTGGATGTGCTGGCCATTTCAGCCATGTGCTTGGAAGCTGGCCATCGCATCTTGGATATGGCCCCATAAATCGTTTACATTGGTTCGTCTTCGTCAGTTAATTTAAAACATGTCAGACATCTCCGACAACTTTGGACAATTGATTGACGTTTTAAAAGTTTAGCAGCGGAGGCGTTCTTGTAACAGCAACAACCACACATGCAGCTTGCAGCTGGAAGCAGGTTCCGTCTCCTCCTTCTGCCATCTGCCATCGGCCGGGACTATCAAGCTGGACAACGACCAACTGTTGGCCGGCTGGCCAGAGTCTGTTGTGCAGTGACGGCTCGGAATTGCAAAGAGGCCGTACTCCGGCGAGGCCCGGCCAAAGTAATTTATTTATTTTTCGTTTGTCTTGACGATGAGAAAACGAGCCAAGTGATGGGCCCGGCCACACTTCGACGAATGGCGTTGGCGCTGCCATTGCACTGTGGGACAATTTGGAGACATAGGCTCTTAACATTCCACATTTTTAGGCGCGCAATTAAGAATTTAAAAAGTGCAAGACTATTGCTCTTTTTCTAAGTATCGATAAGGCGCAGCCAACTTCACTTGATTAAGAAGAAGAACACCAAACAGACGCGCAAAGGAACAAGAATTATAAAATCATTTAAAGTAAAGACAATCATTTACAATTTGTAATCCCAGGATATACAGGGTATTATAATTTAGTCCAGAAGTTCCAGAAGTTCTGCCCGTTTCTACGGTCTAGTCCCTCAGTTTTCGAGGTATCGGTTGAAACTTTCAAAATAGGTCTTATTTCCATTGCCATTAGATTATGTGTCTGATCGGGCCAGATTGCAGTGTTCCCAGATCAGGCGTTTTCCCCTTAGATTTAGGGGTTTTTTAACGTCCTAGTCGGAATTTTAAGGGGGGAAGAATTCTTAGGGCGAAAGTTTAGGTTTTTTTATTAGGAGCCGATTGATTTAAATGTTTAAAAAGAAACTCTCTAAAATTGTTTTGTGTTTCTAATAGCAATGTTGCCAAGCACAAAAGCCCAAATATAGAGAAAACATACAAAAAATACTGCACTCGATTGTCCTATCGCTTAAAAGTTATTTCTGTAAACCCGCCTTTAAGATGCTTAGAACTGTTATTTTACCGAAATTTTTTCGTTTTGCAACATTGCCTCGTCATAATGATATATTTCCCCCTTTAAGTATTTGAAATTAACAGATTTTTTAGATTAGGGGGAAGACTGAAATCTTTGGGGGGAAATATCGACTGTTTCAGATTTGTTTAGGGGGAAAACAAATGATCATCTCGCAACACTGTCAGATTGGACAATTATACGGTATACCTAATTTATAAAAGGCCTTGCTATTTTTTTTGTCAAGGATGAACAAATTTTTCCCTCCCGTTTTATGATTTAATGATTACTATTTTATATTTTATTATTATTTATTATATTTTAAGTATTGTTAGTTTAACTAAACATTTAATGTAAGTCAAATTAAATCGTTTTTGCCCATAGTACATGGTTTGTGTGGTTAGGAATTCTATCGATGTATACAATCCACAGTTGATTCACTTGGTTGAACTCGGCCCAATTAGTAGCAGGTTATTTAGGCAAGTGTATATATAAAAAACAGATTTAGAAAAAGCTAGCGATGGTGACGTGGATTTTAACTATAATCCTGTAATTTTTTTAAACAATTAGTTTTGTTATGCAAGTTAAATAACTAACATATTTGGACAAATACGATTTTAAAATTAAAACAAATTAAACAGAGCGACACAACAAAATAATAACATAGAGTATACTCATGTATAGTTATCAAACATCTATAATAATTTAGATCTCCTAAATAAACATCTCAGTGATTCACAAACATAAATATGTATTGTGTTCCCTTTACAGCCAGCTGTTTCTAATCTGAATTAGCTATGCTAATTTACTATAGGCCATAAATCTGGCGGATTGGTCAAAACATTTTGAATATATTTTTTCAATACTCGGTATCTTAACTACCATTAGAAATGAATCCTTATCCTTACAACAAAATATGTAAAATGTATGATTCCATCATCAATACAGCATCAATACTTATTTTGAATGCCGAATGGTTCTTTAATAAGCTTACTTTAATTTTAGATTTTCCTTTCGAAATTGGAACTGCAAGCACAGAAAAACTTCGGTTTCCCAAAATTAGCTTCTGCTTATTTCTTAATTTATTTTTATTTATTTATTTATTGAAATAATTCGGAGAGATATTAATATGATATTGTGGGACAATTTCGTGATAGACATTATTGTTAGTTTTTGTACACAAAGAAGCCCATATGGGGGACGCATCCTCTTCAATTCCTGGCCAACTGTTTGCAGACCCCGCCACCCACGTGGAGAGCCCTCTGCCCACTTCATCAAAATCCGAACATTATTGAGCTTGAATACAGTGGAAACTGCGCCTGCTGGAGGGCCAGCGCCTGGAGCCATCTCACATACGTCCATCCATCGTCGAAGACGACAGCTGCAGGAGATTGCCTGGGCCAGTGGAACGATAGGAAGAGGATGAGTCCAAGGCCATGCCAAGGCGCTGTACGATGGATTAGGAAGCTTCCGTTCCCTGCAAGGAAGCGCAGCTTCCTGTTGGGAAGCGCATCGCGCTGTTTACTCGGTTCTGACGTTATCCTTTTTGGCCAGTGGCCGCTTTGTTTTGTTATTTTTCATGTCAGTCAAAGAATTGGCAACGAACATGGCCGATGAAATATGTTATACATATATGGGAGCCGAACAAGCTAGGGACAAACTTGGTCGTGGGGGACATTGCATCAATATTGAAACGTCAACATCAAACTCGCCCAGCGGCCAAATGGCGCTCACATAGACAAAGGACGAAGCAGCTGGATGGATGCTGGATGCTAGATGCTGCTTCGACCCGAAAAAAACTGATGAAGAGTTCAAATTTTTCTTTGTATGATTTGACGAATGAGCTGTCATCTCGAATTGGAAACTTGCCATCTTCGCTGGACAACGCAGCACAGCACATAGTCGTTCTTAAGAGAAAATGTCGATGGCAAAAAGTTTCCGACTATTTCGTTTGATGCATCGTTAAGAGGAAAAATGGAAAGCAGATGAAAGTGGGTGAGTGAAGCAGGTTGAATGTTATTTAATCAAGAAATTTTAAATTCAACAAGGCTTTATTTTGTACTTAGATATGGAAAATAATATATTTAAACAAATAAAGTTTTAGTTTTACTAAGAACAGCATTAATGTTAATATAGCCAAGGATAATGATCTAATATTGTGCTAACCCTGCACCAATGTATGTGTTGTATACATAAGTTGTCGAAAAAATATAACTAGTAGAATCCGGCTCGAAGGACCAATGGTTGGGCGGACGGTGGCTTTAGCTGCACACGATAAGATCCCATTTACGGCTTCAGACACTCGTCGCGCAAAACCCCTAAAGCTTATATGTTATTATTTACCGAGTGCAGCACCCTCCCAAGTTGTGTGAAAAGTCTTACAGCCCTTGGTCAGTCCTAGGCAGCTAGGATACGGTCAAGATACAGCTAATATACATTTAAATACACAAGTTAATATATATAAACGAATTTTCCTGCTACAATTACACAAATTGTGAGAAGAAGAAAGTTAGACCTTTGACTCAAGTTTCTACAAAATCATTTTAAGAGGGAGACCGGCCCCTTCTGTGTAATGTGTCCTCCGACTGTTGACGGCTGGGGAAACATTTTATTGATCGCAGGAAATTCATCAAGATTCCTTCGGGCCGGCAGACGCTTCGTGTCACTCTCACGTTCTGTCCTTGGAGCGCGCAGCTGACCCCTTTTGCTCCGGCTGATGCCTCCGTAAATGATGCAATAATTTTTAAAACTTCAGACGGGCAACACCACCGAGCTGAGGAAAATCAAGAAAAATTTGCCTTAGGGAATTTGGTCCGTGGGCAGGAAAGGATTTTCGTCGCTGGCATACGTTTTGTTTGAAAAATCCACAGAACATTACAAGGAGCTTCTACCCGTGCCATGGTGCCGTGATGTACGATGGGTCACAAGGAGCAGGAGGGGGTGGTGGACAGTAGCTAGCCGTCAGCTGCTCCGCCAGTCTGTTGTGTCATGTCCTTGGGGGCTTGCAGGAAGGGTAGGGCTTTCCTTCTCGTCATCTTTCAGAGTCCTTACTGACCGGCAGCCCCGTCTCGGGGCTCTGTTAATGGCTCCGGTCCATTATCTCGTCATGTTTGTTACGAAATTTAATTACTCTTATTTATTTTTCACTGCCTGCCTTCGTCCGCGACTGCGCCGCGCCCTGTTCTGGTTTATGATTTTCAACTTCGTCAAAAAATGCCAAGGAAAAAATTAAATGTGGAAAAAATTCAATTAAAAACACTTTTTGCATAAAGCGTTCTCGTGGCTTGGCTCGCCCTCGTCTCATTTCCGGTCGTGGTGTCATATTCGTTTTACCTAATGTTTTCCCACTTGACCATAGAAGCAACCCCTCGACAAGCTTATATAAGGGCAGACCCCCCAGAATAAAAAATATTTTATGATTTTCACAAAATTGAATCATTTGTTATTGCTAAAGATTCTTTTATTGATTTACACCAAGATTTTTCTCGTACTAAAGATTAATATTTCAAGACCAAATCGTTCTCTAAGACAGGGGACAACATTTAACTTTCTTGAGTCCCACTTTCGTTGAGGACTTTCAGGATTCGAGGAATATTTAAAATGGACTTAATGGAGAGCAAATACACAGATCCGTTGCGTCTCTCCGCCCGCTCCTTGGGCAGTCGCTGAGCAATCCTTTTTGAAATTAAATGCCCCACGGTGGTGCTGAGCAAGGAAACTTTTCCATTGACCAGCGATGGCATTCCTCGCCTTCTCCAGCAGCCTCGTGCATGTCCATCATTTGCCTTTGTCTTTCGGCTTTGTTTGCACACGCCATTCTTGCACAAAATCCTTGCAACCTCTAAAACCTGCCACGCCCTCAATAGAAGCGTCCCGCTCCGCTCCGCACCGCCCTGCCCCGCCCACTGGCATCCCTGCAGCTGTCAGTCAATGTGTCGTGTCACAGTGTCTCTCCATCTGTCTGTCACTTGCATGTCTGTATGTCTATTCTACGTGACACCAGGCGAGCGAATTTCCAGCCCTCCCCTCGCCACCCTGGCCTCGTCTAGCCTGCTTTCTTGCAAGCGTGCTTTCCTGCTTTCTTGCTTTCCTGCTTACTTGCTTCCCGGCTTGCTCAAGTTTTACTTAGCAGAAAAGAACGAGGCAGGCGGCCGGAGTGGAGCGAGGGGCTCCTTCTGAAGGATGCCCTGCAACCGATGGATGGATTTTTGGATTCGCAACTTGCACTTGGATTACAAGTCTGATTTTGATGCGTACATGTTTGTCCCGCTCTCGGATTGGAGGATGGGGAAGTACACATTGCACTTGCCAAGGCACTGAAAGAAAATGCATCAACTCACTTGCTCTTTAACCCTACTTACTTATAAACAAAATTGTTATTTTTATTTTACTTATTAAATTATTGCAATGTTTAATTGGCCACTCTATGTTCAGCCACATATTTCTTAGACGATGTCGGGTCGAAAGCAAAGTTTATATTGAAAAGAAAGTATTTTGAAAATTACTATAATTTCAAAATAAACAAAAGAGATTATAAAAAATCTTTAAAAATAAATTAGTATTATTTTATTGGATAGCTTTATTTTCCGTGGCACTGGCCCCAAACTCTGCCCCTACTGTGGGTCAACCTCACACACATATGCGAGGGTCGGCTGGGTAGGTGTGGGGACGCTCGAGTTTTCTTATGCTTTTGTCTGTGTGTCCTTTTATTATTTTATTCCCTGGCCTTATTTTAATTCACAGCGTCTGCCTGCCGCGTCATCCTCCTGGCATTCTTCTGGACCGACTTTGTCTTCGTGGCAGTCTCCTGCTTCGTCTCGGCAACATTGTCTCAGTTCGCATCCTTGCCAAGGATGTTCAGCCGCAGACGCACACACAGGCACATGTGAAAGTGGAAGTGCATGTGCATGTGCCTGAGCCTGAGCATGTGGCTGTATGTGGGTAGCTGGAAGCCGGTGGCTCTTGTTGTTGGGTTGTAAGTGACATTTGCAATTTTCAAAACTATTGAATGAGTGACAAGTTCTGCAGACACGATTGAAACTGACAGTTAACTCGAGACTCGGCAAGGATTGACTTGCACTGAATGTGCAAATACACATGCATTCGGGCACATCTTCAACAGTCCCAATAAGACCCACCAGAGATCACTGAATATTTTACACTTGAAAGTGCTTTAATGTAAAATATTCATGTTCTAACGGTTACTCATAAAAGCCCATAATAAAATTAAAGTATTGCATTTTCTTTAAAAAGTTAATCAGTCACATTCATATAATATATGTTAAACCAAAAACTAAATTAAGTAGAAACGATTTAGAAATAATTCCTGTATCTTAAGTGAAGCTCTCAAAACCGCTGCTATTTTCGCTTTAAAATTAACATTTTTGCACCCGTAAATGTCATACTTAATAAGGGCTGCATTCAGCGGCAAACGGATGCCAATGCGGATGACGATGACGGGGCTCCCAACTCATTGGATCGGTGACTCACTGGCCATTAACAAATTCATTTATTTTGTCGCATCGAATAAGTGAGCAGGGCTGGACGGCTGGACTGTTGGGGACATTCGAGGCAGTGTGTCTGTCAATGTCAACATCAATGTCACAGCGTCCTGGACCAGACATTTTGACAAATAATTCAAACCACATTTTATAATGAATTTCCCTTGGCCACCAACGGAGCAGGATGGGAGCACGGACACCCGGGACTGACTGATGCAGTAAGGATGCACCTGATTAGTCCCCTCCCAAATTCTGAGGAAGATTTGTGGGATACTTCTCCGGCGAAAATGCTGATTATCACATTTATTAGCGTTGCTTTATTTTTGGATTCGGGCCTTAAGTGCCAGAATGCGATGAGCTGGCGTCACTCAGACACACATCAGCCGCCCATAAAGAGATTGTTTTATTGGCCAGATGCATGAAGGCGCGTAGAGGGTCCGGCTCTTGGCGACTCTTGAATACTTCGCGGTCATAAATTTAAACGTATCACAGGGATATGTTTAGTTTCGCCAAAGAACGGATCTATAATGGGTAACAAATAAATATAACTTTTCAAAGGCTTGACAAAATGTAATATTACTTGCGTTTATGTGCGAATCCAGCGAATAAAGCCGACTACCTGTTTTCAACTGTATTTAGTCATGCATCAGGCGACTCGTTTTGAAACCTGAATTTACATAATGCGGATTCATAAAGCGACCCAAAAAATACCCGATACCCGAATCAGAAGAAATATTGTTATTACCTCTGACAGCTGCCATCATATTCGATCGTATCGTCAATGTCAATTATCATAAAAATCCAAAAATAACTTTTTAAATTTGTATTTAACCAAAACACCGGCATGAAGGAAGCAAACAGTGCAACGTCAGGCAAAACTTAAGGCTCCAAAAAGGAGATGGGCTTCGGCTCTGCCGCCTCAGTCTTTGTGCTGGGCCAAATCAACTCGCCTATGGGAAACACAATAGACTTAAACTGATTATAGATGTGTAAAGTCTCGAAGTGATATCCATTGTCCACGGCTACGTAGTTCCTCTCGGCCTTGAGCTGCTTCGAAATCGGCGTCAGATCCACGTTGATGCAGTTCAGGAAAAAGTGTGGGCAACTGAGGGCCACCACAATCTCGTAGCAGCCATCCAGGTTTTCGTTCCAAACGGAGACGGATGCGAAGGTCAGGGCTTCCCTGTGACATATATCGATGGCCTCGCGGTTGTTGCGGAAGGTGTAAAGGGTTGTGACCCCAGTTGGGTATTTTCCTAGCACATCGTGGTTGCACTCGCAGACGAAAGTCGGGGAGGCCTCCGTGTCGGCAGCCCTAATTAGCTCCAAGTTCAAGGCCCTGGCCTTTTCCAGTGACTCCTGGAAGCTGGGATGCTCGGCCACCAACTCGCTGAGAGGCTGAAGTTTTGGCAGGATGCGCTGCACAATCTCCTCGCGAACTTTCTCCTCAACTAGCACCATAGCCACTGGGTTCGGGGCAAAGGGATTATGGACCGACTCGATCAAGAAATGAAGGGCGCTGTCGATGTCCCCGTCCTCGAAAATAATCATCAGCTGGGGAGATAAAGAAGAGAGTGTTCCAGCATCCCGAGTATCCCCCTCACTGGGCACGGCAGACTTGACTCCAACATTTTCTCCCAAAAAGATTTTCGGGACATCGACCGTCAGGTTATGGACCATATTGTAACTAACTGCATTATCCGGTGGAGTTGGCTCAGTTGCCACGGATTGGGATGGGTGATCCGAATCGATGGAACGCGGAAAATACTCTGAAGCATCAAACATGGTTTTCACAAAAATTTCCTATTCTTTTTACTCCTTATAATAATTTTGCTGTTATAGAGTTCGACGCGATTTGAAATGACTACAGACAAGCACTGTTAGAAAAGCACAAGCGATCGTATATTTTCCTAAATAAATCATTGGAAGGTGGTATCTTTTAGAAACACATTTGAGTATTATATTTGGGATACCAATTGAGCGTAATGAATACGCTAGGATACCTAATTATCTGGGCATATCTAAAGCCATTTAATTTTAATTATTTAACATAACTAATCATCCCCCACGGGCTTAGAAAGTCCTTTCAGTAGAGCTCAAATGCAACCCAGCCGTGTGGGAGCTGCGGGAAAAACAGAATTTAGTTAACCAAAACCCACAATGCTTTCTATTTGTTAATCGCTAAATTTATGATCAAATGTGACAGTAAAATTAAAATATCACAAACAGATACAAAAAGCCCAAAATGAACAAAGTGCTTAGGCGCCGCCCGCACAGAAGCCGGCGAAAGCGAATTAGGATTTGTTGAAATTAGAATTAAAATATTATAAATATTTGCCAAAATATTACAATCTTTTTCCCTGGCATTTACAATGGCTCTCATTTTTTGCACAACAGCAGTAACAACAACAACTGCAAAGAGCATACGATTATGAAACAACAAAACAGAACTAACAGCGACAATTAAAAACATAGAAAACCACAGAAATATTTTTTGTTTGGCGGAAGGGTGAGGAGTCGACCCACCGCAGAAATTGAATAGTAAATTCCCTAACTAGTTGAGGGACATGCATGTGGACATCAAGTGCAGAAGCAACGGGGGAAACGCATATAGCTAAACGATAATTCTGCTAACGACGACCATTTGCATATATCAGTACTAATTATAATAAAATGCCGAAAATAAAATTAAAATTAATATAGAAAGCCGATTATAAAACCCTGTTTTACAAACAGATATTGCGCCCACTCTCACACACATTCCAATGTTGTAACAACGACTGTCAAAAATAGCAAATCCCATAAATCAACAATGACCATATTCCCACAAAAAAAAGTAATGAAAATACAAATAAAAAAGAACACAGAAACAGGCCTGACTCTGTACACATAACCAAAGACAAATAAATTTAAATTTATTTTCTATGTAAATATTGCTTTTGACCAAAACAAATCACAGGCAGATTTACGAAACTATGGTCTAGGCGATTATCACCCCAAGCATTAACCTTAATGTTAGCTTGGATTAATCTGTCAAGCTCTGAAATATACTATATATCGTTTTACCTGAGACCTCAAAAATGGGTGGAATCAAGAATATAGTCAAAATATTTCGCGTAGTATATCGGTTACTTCAGTTGGTACTGGGACCCGTGCTGCGAATTATAATTTCTTTTGGAGCGAGATTCGGTGGAAACATAATCCAGAAAGTTTTCCTAGTATATGGGGTAAACGCAAGCCAAAACCTCTCCCTTAAGCTACTTTAACCCAGATCTATCTTTCAGCTGGTATTGGCAATTGTACTGCGAATTATAATTCCTTTTTCATCAGGATCCGAAGTCTTGAAGGAATGCCCAAAGTGTACTAAGGCTATACTTACGTACTATTCAACGATCAGTAGTATCTTGTTTATCACTGCAACTCTGCTTTTACTGAGTATTAGGTTAGCTGATCCGATTGCCGATTTAATTTCATTAGCGGTAAAACCTGTAAATTAATCTGAAAATAGTAACCAAGTGCAATTTCTAATTAGTATATACCGCTGCTGATAATTATGATTCGATGGACTTACTATGCAACTATAAAGCAATTATCAGACATGCTAAGAAGTTACACCGCCTTCATAAATATTGATCTTAAACCACACTGGGTGAGCTACCAAAATCACCACGAAACCTATTGGCCTGATCTTGAAAAGAAGGTATGATTTCTGATTTTATTTGGTTATTCCCCTAACGCTTCTATAATTCCGTAGCTGCACTGCTGTGGATATGATGGCCCTCGCACCTACATGGAATATATGCAAAAAGTCCCAGGGCACTGCTATACCCCCAAACTTATCACTTTGGGTTGTCACCAATTATTTAGAGATACATTTTATCAGATGCGAGTGTTCGGACACTTTTTGCGCATTATTACACTATTTACGGAACTATGCCTGCTGTTCTTTCATGGATTTATAGTGTGCAAAAAGCTGGTCGGCTTGATTGCTGGATTGTATCAGAAGAGAGTTTCTAAGCCATCGGTAACTAAATCCAGTTGAAAAGGTTTTTTATTTGTCGTGTTTTTATATTGAATAATTCCTTTTATGGTTTCATTAAAAGCTGTGTCGATCATAGACTGTATTTATCTATTCCACTTAGCCGCGTATAACATGCCGATGACAAACTTCAATGGGACCTATGAAATAAATTGAAATTAGCTTCCTTTTGTTGCTGTTGACAATTTGAATAAAATTAATACACATTTTCTCACAATTTTAATTAATAAATGTCAAATATTTTGCATATGGGTATTTATTTGTACGTTTATTTGTCCGATTTATAAATTACAATTTTTTCTCTTTCTGCCACTTGTGTCTGCTGTGGCATTTCATGGAAATTGAATTTGTTGTTGTAATTGCGACGATAACAAACTTCCCTGGCGCCAAACATAAAAATGGGAAACGCCGGGTGAGTGAGGTGAAAGAACGGCGGAAGCACACTTTGGACTCGCATAGCGGAAACGGAAGTCAATATTAGTAGGCAAAAATGAATATTCACAATCTCGAAACAATTCACATTAAGCAAAACGCACAAATTTTTGACAATTGCGCACAATTATTAATGGTCAGATTCTGTCGCGTTTTGCTACCCCGAATTATTGCCGCTGTTTTTTTCAACTGCAAATTTATTTATATAGATGATATCAGGAAATCAATTTTGGGAAATTTATGACCAAAAAGTCAGGCTCTGCCGCTTTGCTGTGTTCTAAGGTAGATAAATGAAAACTGCTTTCGATTAGACTAACAGTTGGTAAACAGGTTAGGCGAAAATATGTTCATCGGGTTTTAAGTTTTTTAATTAAATATTTTACACTTTCGCAAGGACTTTTTTACATACTTTAAATGAGAACTTATATTTATTTGAATATAAATATACCCTGTAAAATGGGAAAACGGTATTGTAACATAGTGCCGAACTGGAATGCATGTAACAGGCAGAAGGAGGAATCTCCGGACCCCATAAAGTGTATATATTCACGATCAGTCGATCAGACTCGAGTGGAGCTTTCCAACTTGGTTTATGTAGAGTTTGATGATCTGCATTTTTTGTGCACAAAACCATTTAAAACTGTGCCTTTAGTCAAACTTTAAGTCTTCTTCAACCCACGCTGAATGCACTCTGATTCTTAAACCCTAAATAAAGTCATATTAAACTCCTCTTGACACTCTCGCAATCGGTGCGCGGGATCCAAAGTCAAAGTCAGTCATTAAACATGTGAACGATACAGCGAAACTTTAACGACTGTGGGTGAGTGTGACGTGTGGTGGCTATGAAATCGCTTTGATTGATTGCCTTTCCTGAATTGACGACGATAGGAGGACCGCACGCTTGTTAACTCTGTCAGTGTTGAATTTAAAAATATACACACATCGTGTGCGATAAGTAGGAGCCGGAGTGCCGGGCACCGGGCACCGTGTCATAAATACTCGACACCAACGAAGGAATTTCTTATGACCTGTTCGAAATTCCCGGCTGTGGGGATGGGTATCGGGATGTGGTGTTTGCAAAATATTTTGTGGCTGGCAAGTGTCAAACATTGGCCATCGCCCAGACAGACAGCCATCAGAGCGGGACTTATCATTCGCTCATAAAAATGTCAAAACTATCACGCTGACATTGACTGATGACGGCCACGACTGGAGCGACCGTGGAGCGGCGAGGAGAGCTCGCAGAGTGGTATTTCACTTGGGCTCCTTGTGCGCAGGATGCCAATGTTAAATGCCTTGGCTCCTCCACTTGTCACATATCCATGCCATCAGTCAGCACGCATCCTCATGTTGAGTGATTCCATTTCATCTTTCTCCCATCGTGGTGTTTTTTCTACGGGCGGCACTGCATTCAGCCATCCATCTATCCGTCAACTGAGTGAGTCAGAGCTGCTCTCGAAGCCATCAGCATAACCTTTCGCCAGACTCCTCTGCCCGACATGATTCATGGCTTCGATTGAATTTTGATTGACAATATCGCAAGCATTTAACGTGTCTGTTTCCGCTTTCCGTGTTCTATGAATATTTTTTGCCTCTTTTCCTTGCAAGTGGAAAGTGACTTTGAGTGCGGATGGCAAGGCTCTTTCGAAGTGATTTTTAAAATCATTTGTCATTTGACAGATGAGCGTTTGATTGACTTCGATGGCTATGAATTCATTCCAGGGAGAGGCTTGAGAAAATTTGACACAAGAGTCCAGTTCAAAAAACAACTCGGTATGTATATGTATTCAGTTCAAGAATGATCCTAAGTACACAAAAAAAAAAAAAAAGTTAATACGCGTTGTCTTAAAATTATACTGCAAGCAGTATAACGAGCTTAGTATAGATTTCATACATAAAAGTATAAATTTTATACTGAGTAGTATACTTTTTATACCCTTGCAGAGGGTATTATAATTTTGCCATGATATTTGCAACGCATTGAAGGAGGCATCTCCGACCCCATAAAGTATATATATTCTTGATCAGCATCACCGGCCGAGTTGATCTAGCCATGTCCGTCTGTCTGTCCGTCTGTCGGTTTCTACGCGAACTAGTCTCTCAGTTTTTGAGCTATCGGGCTGAAATTTTCAGCATAGCGTTATTTCTTTAGCACACAGTATATATGTCGGTCCGAAATCGGACCACTATATCCTATAGCTGCCATAGGAATGATTGCAAAATTAATGTAAAAATTTTTTTTACTTTTTTGTTTTTGAACATATATCAATTTCAAGATATATCAGTTTTTTACGGTTATTGAATTACGGTTTTAATTTCATCAAGATCGGACAACTATATCATATAGCTGCTATAGAAACGATCGGTCGATTTTAATGAAAATGTAAAATTCTACATGTAAAATGTAATTTTCTACATGTAAAATGTAAAATGTAAATGTAAGATGTAAAAAGTTTACAAACTTCGATATTTTTTTAACTGTAACCAAAATGAATCGATTTTTAATGATCCAATTGCAGACTGCAAGGGTATACAAATTTCGGTTTACCGAAGATAGCTTTCTTTCTTGTTATACTCTATAGTTTCAATTTTATATTTTCGAGTATAATTTTTAGACGAACCTACATCGAAAATTCCATAACATGTGGCGTTAGCAGGAATTTAATGCTATTCTGTTTGTCGCGTTAAGGTCCTTTGACAAGTCTTGATGAATCTAAATAGATTTTTGTATGGTTAATGTTCCTCGCCCCGCAAATGGCATCCTTATATGGCTTTTTATGACGCTTTCTTTTGTGATACCGATTGACTGCAGTGGTAAGACGTTCGCCTGCCATGCATTAGGTTGAGAGTTCGAGCCCTGGGTAAGTCAAATTTTTCAGTTTATGCTTTTTTGTGTTTATTTGTAATATAGATCGCCCGTGTATATAACGTATAATATAATATAACATTCTGTTAATAATAATATAACATTCTGTCGAAACGAGCTTATATATAAAATAGCGAAATAAACTTTTTACGAGCTGGTTTTTATACAAAATAATATGGAATCTATACCAGCATTGTATAGAGTATGTACGAAATAGTTTAGAGTTTATACGCAAAAGGATAGAATTTATACTGCGTAATTTAAAACTTATACGAAATAGTATTACAAATATACTAAGGAAAAATACTAGAAAGTATAACTTTTACAACTCAATGGTATAAAATTTATAACGTCTGAAGTATATTTTTTATGCTTTCGAAAGTATAAAATTAATAAGCATCTAATTAAGAAATTTTTAATACTCGAAAGTTTAGAATTCATGTAACAATTGTATAATTGTATTTTTTGGGCGCAGTGTATATTTCTATGACTAAAAAATAAGAAGCCGGAAAAATCTTCAAGTCAAATAGAGACTAGTGCCAAACAATAACAACAAATAATAAAATAAATTAACATTTAATAATCCCATTCTTTTTCTTACCTTACTTTTAATAATGAGCCATAATAACTCATAGCTGATAATCACGAATTGTTTCATCCATTAGTTGACAATGAGAAAAATCTAGTCCTTGTAAATTTATAACCATCAATATGTATGTCACAGCGTTCTCAATATCGATTACAAACCCCATTATGAGCGCCCACTCTTTCAGCTTGGCCGTGCACATTAATTAGCGATAAGATCACCTTCAGTCCTCTGGCTGTGAAAATATCAATTTCATTTTGACATTGATTGAATTAATTTATGAGCTTTACCTTTCCAGCAATCCGTACCGACCAGCTTATTTATGGCCGTTTCCAATTCAAACCAAATCAGAGCGATTTGAGTGATTACCAATGTGACAAATTTAAGATTTATGCTCCCAAACGGAATAGATGTTGTTGTCCCAACTGAAAATCTAATCTACACGCTGTGTCCGATAAGGATGTTTCAAGCTGGATATTTATATCTGCAGTAAATCTGGTGTATTTAAAAATACCTGAATCAAGCTAGAACTTAACCAAAAGAAGGCCGTAGTGGTTTTTTTTATCTACATAACGCTAGGTTCCTCTCTTGCAAAATTAATTCATAAAATAATATGTAAGCAACGTTTTTATAAGACTAAGAAATTTCTTGTAAGAAAAAATCTCCTAGTACCAAGTAAGCCCATAATTTACAAGCTTAAATATTGAGTTAAAATAGGTCAAACCCTGGCCGGGTTAGAAACTTTTTATTGTGCTTTTTGGTATACATTGTTTTTTGTGTACCCTTCCAGGCTTTTATAATTTTAATCAGAAGCTTCCTACTTATATATAGAAATATACTTATATACTATTTTGAACATTGTCCACATGGAAGAGCTTAAAAAAAGCAATGATCAATTGCAAAGTGCAAACTGTGCCTCAAAATATATTCATATGGAAATGTTTTTGCATATTCGGCACCATGGTGCAGTATTTTCGTCTGGCTGCTGGATGGGCGGTAGGTGGACTGGAGTGGGCTTTCGGGGTGATCACACATTTCAATTTACTCATTGCGCCGCTGACAGCGGAGAAGGTTTTGGACCTGTCGCAACCTGAGGCCTGACAACAATCGCCAACAATCAGCGGGAAATGCATTCATTTTAGGACACTTTGCAATAATTGAAAGCGACAAATGGTTTTTAATTATTTTTTAAAATTTATAACTGTGGCACTGGTCCCCGTTCCAGTCCGGCCAGTAGCATCACACACACATGCGAATAAATTGCAAATTATTACGATTTTTTTTTGCTGTGGCGTTCACATATTTTTTAATTTTAATTCAATTGCACTGACTCTCCAAATGAACTGACATTTTGACGCAAATTATCTCCTGTGAGCCCAAAGGCTAGAGCTGATTGTCTTTGAGCTTATTTGTTTGATTAATGAAAAGGATTTTCGCACTGTTTTCACTCCTTCACAGGCCGGTTTTATTAGTGAGTACACTTTAAGCTTGCATTTCGTTCGGAGTCAGTTGCAATTGGTTTTCGTGTTAAACATAAGAGGTGTTCATACTGGGGCTTCCTAAAAGTTAATTGGCCAATATGGTGGAGCAGGAAGCTGCATTGTTTTCTAGCCCTAAGTAAAAGACTTAGTTCAAGTCTTAGAATATTTATTTAAAAAATCCCAATTTCTTTATATGTTCCATCCACATTTCATTAACAAAAGCACAAAGGCTTGATATGGGAATCGTTGACGCAGTAGGACTGAGCTAGGTATCGGTTGACACGGTCTATGGGGCTGGTCAGGAGCATAACGTTCGACAGGCGAACTGTGGCCTCGAACTCCCCGTTCCCAGGAAGCGTCCTCACGCGCAGCCTCAACTCGTAGATGAACGACTCCTCGCCAAAGTCCACGAAGTAGGCCAGTAGCACAGTTTGAAGCATCAGTCTTCGACATAGAACGTGTTTTTTCGTCAGCTGGTTGATGGACTCCACCAGAAAGCGACTGCATCGAAGGACCAATCCATCGTCGGTGGGCATTTCGGTGTGCGGACGACAGAAACAGAAGAGTGAGGGGATGTGGGCCAGCTCGCAGGTTCTGGAATCTGGAATCGGCAGGAAGAGACTTATTCCTCGGGGCAATTTCTTGGGAGAATACAACTGGAGTGTGTTGGTCCGAGCCACTATCTGGGAGTTCTGCAGCTGGTCAAGACGACTCAAATCCCTCAGGGTTTCGTGAAGGTCGTAGGGCGTGGTCAGGCTACGCGAGTTCCTCTCGAAGTTCTGCATGGCCATGGGGTATTTGTCCCTCAGCCAGTCGGGATATATGGCCAGCAGTAGGGGCTGTGACTCCTCCCTCATGCCCTGAAAACTCGAGCGATAGTCACCAGCACGGAGTCCGTGATCGGACACGAGAAATAGGATGGTGTTGTTTAGTATATCAGAGTCCTGCAGGCTCTTCAGGAGCATCATATAGGGCATGTCCAAATTCCTCGCAAACTCGTAGTACTCCTGAACGCCCTGCGATTGCCAGAAGAAGGAGAAAAAGGGCCTCTGCTGCATATGGGGCTCTAGCTTGACAATGAACTCTCTTAGGACTTCTTGGAACTGACGTCCAGCGGAACAATGCACCATCTCCCTAAGATCGAGGCTATATCGCGTATGATTGTTCATCTCGAGCAGTACTGGAGCCAAATAGAAATCGGTTGGCTTTCTGGGGAGCTCCCACTTTCCATTCCTTTTGGTAAGGACACCCTCGGCATTGTCCTCGCCGAAGGCGGTGCTGTAGCCTACTGCCTTGAAGCTCTTCCACAACCAGGCTCCCGTCGAGAATAGCGACTCGGAGTCCGCTTCACCGCCGCTCAATCCACTCAATAAGGGCATCACATTGGCGTGGGCATCTAGGCCCACTCGACTATAGCCGAAGAACTTGGTGGGCATATTCTCGAGGAAGCCATTCAGATAGGGGAAGCTGCGCACAAAGTGCATGTGGGAAATTGAATCGATGCCTAGAACCATCACAGACAATTTTTCGGATCCTTGTTTCGACGCTGGAGCCGGAGGTGGCAGGAAGAAGTGAACATCGTGGTACTTAGTCACATTCGCCTTGTTATGGCACTCGACGCGCACTATCTGCTGACCGACGCCGATCTGAATCTCCGCACTCGCTCCCCTCCTCAGATTAAAGTGTCCTTCTAGCAGCACCTCGTTGGATTGGAAGTCTCTGGCAGCCAGCAGCCAATACTTGCACTGCAGGTCCTCCCATATTTTCTTGGACACCAGGAAGTTGCCGGTCATCTTGGTTTCCGCAAAAAGTAGCTGGGGCCTCTGGCATCCCAAAGAGTTGATCGGCTCGACCGCTAGGGTGTATCTGGCTGGGCTTTGTCGGCCCCTCAAGAAACATCCCGAGTTATTGACGAATACAATGTCTCCGGTTGTCGCGACTATAGGCTTTTTCTCGAACATATCCACCACGGGCTGAAGGCTGAAGTACATCAGGAAGAATACCCCGGTTAAAAGCGTCAGTATTCGCATAACCCACAACATCTTGTTCCCTTAATTGTACAATTTCTCCTAGTGGCTTTTACTCAGAATAAGGTTTCCGAAAGTTGAAGTGTTCCTTCAAACTCATGTCATGCCGTCGCCGGCCTACTAGGACTGCCTAAAATTAATTACAATATTTTTAATTCTTCAATTGTTTCTGCTGGCACTGAATTAATAATATCAAAAGAAGCTGGATAACATTAAAATATTTTCTAATTTTATCCCGCACTTCCGCCCTGTTAGCGAAATTAATTAAAAGGGAAAAACAACAGAATGAATAAAAAACAAGAAAGAAAGCTATCTTCGGTAAACCGAAATATGTATACCCTTGCAGTCTGCAATTGGATTATTGAAAATCGATTTATTTTGGTAACAGTTGAAAAAATATCTTAGTTTGAAAACATTTTACATCTTAAATATAGAATTTAACATTTTACATGTAGAATTTTACATTTTACACGTAGAACTAACATTTTCATTTAAATCGACCGATCTTTTCTATGGCAGCTATATGATATAGCTGTCTGATCTTAATAAAACTAAAACCGTAATTCTATAACCATAAAAAACTGCTATATCTTGAAATTGATTGATATACGTTGAAAAAACAAAAAAGTTGAAAAATTGTTTACATTAATTTCGCCATTATTCCTATGGCGGCCATAGGATATAATGGTCCGATTTCGGCCGTTCTGCGTGCTAAAGAAATAAGACTATGCTGAAAATTTCAGCCCGATAGCTCAAAAACTGAGAGACTAGTTCGCGTAGAAACCGACAGACGGACAGACAGACGGACATGGGGTCGTAGATGACTCCTTGCGTTGCAAATATTATGGCAAAATTATAATACCCTCTGCAAGGGTAGAATAAAGAATAAATAAATCGAATATGCTGGCGATTGTTGATCCCACATTTTGATAACGCCAGAGCCAAAATAAAAAGTCCAAATTAAAATAAAGCCACTAATAAATAAGGAAATAACAAAATACAATTCCAAAATACTTTTTGCCATTGTTTTAAATAAATAATGAGCACAACTGTACTGCCAAACTCGGCTTAGTGATGTAAATGTGTGCGTGTGTCCATTTAAATTATAAAATCTAATCACCTTTGTTTAAAATTTAATGAACGCAATAATTTTAGAGGATTTCTATCCACATCTAGGGGCAGCAGCAGGGGCAATTCAGGCTGGTAATTGGCGACTGCCCACAAGCGCGCGGGCGAAAAGTAAAAAGTGACCAGCAGACAGCATAAAAATAAAACATTTTCAAAAAACAAATAAAACGGATTCGTATTTATCGATGGCTGAAACAAAACAAAAGAGATTATGGAACAGCATAACAAAGGATTTTTATTTTTATTTATTATTGCATGCAAATAAGCAGTTTACAAATACCAGCCAATACCGCCAAATATTGGGAATGGTTTGTATAAAAATCTAGCAATTTATTTAACAAATTATCCATTTTAGCACTGCTCGCTTTGTTTTGTCTAATGAGGTTAATTTGTGTTTAACCTCACGTGTGCAGGCCCCAGCCTCTGGCTGTCCTCAAGTGTGGGTAAGCCCAGTTAGCTGGCTATATGTGTGGGCCAATCCAGTAAGATGTGTCAACATAGCGACCTTTAACAAATTGTTAGCATCACGGTCGATAAACCCAATTCAGGGAACGAGTTACGGGCGTCTTCTCTGAGCTCATCACTCTTTTACAGGGTAAGTACTTACTATAACTATATATATTATGAAAATAATAGAGTCTTATATGTTGGTATAATTTAGTTTTAAAAACTGATAGAATCAATGTTTAAAGTCTTAATTAGTTCCACGGCAATTTAAAGATGGCAGAAAATATAGATATATCGATTTTATATCGATATCTACTTACACATTAATCGATATTTGGTTTTTTATATCGGAAAAATTTTTGTCTACAAATTCTTTCGATTGTTACAAATTGATGTAGTTCTTCGATAAAATCGATCATTTCGATAACTAAACGACAATTGCGATACTTTTCAATATTCCATTATTATCGCATATCAAGCCTTACGATAGTTTCAGCATGATATTGAGCTCGATAATTTTGTCGATGTATCATATTCAACTTTTCGTCTCCATGTACAACCCTAGATAAACTAGCCAATTTTTTAATTCATATATTTATCTAGGCCAATGACAATAACATATTTTTATACCCTTGCAGAGGGTATTATAATTTTGCCATGATATTTGCAACGCAGTGAAGGAGGCATCTCAGACCCCATAAAGTATATATATTCTTGATCAGCATCACCAGCCGAGTCGATCTAGCCATGTCCGTCTGTCTGTCTGTCCGTCTGTCTGTCCGTCTGTCTGTCGGTTTCTACGCGAACTAGTCTCTCAGTTTTTGAGCTATCGGGCTGAAATTTTCAGCATAGTCTTATTTCTTTAGCACGCAGTATATATGTCGGAATGGTCGAAATCGGACCACTATATCCTATAGCTGCCATAGGAATGATGGCGAAATTAATGTACAAAAATGTTTAATTTCTATAAATTTCGAGATATAGTCATTTTTTATAGTTCTAGAATTACGGTTTTAATTTCATTAAGATCTGACAACTATATCATATAGCTGCCATAGAAGGGATCCGTCGATTTATATGATAATGTAAAATTCTACATGTAAAATGTAAAATTCTACATGTAAAATGTAAAATTTACAAAATTTACATAATTTGACATTTTTTTTTACATTACCAAAATGGATCGATTTTCAATGATCCAATTGCTGACTGCAAGGGTATATAAACTTCGGTTTACCGAAGTTAGCTTTCTTTCTCGTTTGAGTATAAGTTTACATAAATTGCTTTTTTATTAACAAAAAATATTAAAAGAATACTCGCAATATGTATTTCCTTAAATCAGATAAGGTTGGTAAGTTTATGTTTTTTTAAATACGGACTGTGAGATACGGGAAATAATTTCAGTCCTGCATATGAATGTTACCAGTAAACTAAGGAATACATAGTTCAGTTGGGGCGGCAAGGACCCCAATTTGTTGTCTGATATTTAACATATCCATAGGCGCGAACTTTGCACATTCGAATGCATCCAATCCAATATACATAATTGCAGAGGACATGCCAGGGAGCACCCCAGAGAGTGTGTTTGGAGGAGACGGCTTAGAGCATGGTGATGGTGCGTTGACGTTGTCATCAAAATAAAAATTAATTATGCATTCTATGCGCTGCATTTGAATTGCTTTTGTTGTTTGTTACTGTCATTCCCATTTTGAGTGCGATTGTTGTGGCATTGTTGTAATTATCGTTGTTGTTGCTGTTGCTTCTGCTGCTGCCGCTGCTGCTGCCGCTGTTGTATCTGGCATTCATTCGCATTGTTTTTGTGCGGGATTAATGTGGCATTAAAGCGCCGCGCACACTTTTTAGCATTTGGATCTGATAACTGCGGGGCAAATAAATTACAAATATAATAATTAAGCAGCATTATTTTTGACAAAATAAATGCATACACAATCCCACATCTCATCTAACCCCTGGATGGGCACGAAATTGGGAGGCGGTGGTTATCGGGGGAGCACACCAGTGCGGCCCCACGGCGCTAGATGGCGCCAGTTTGGGCGAGCTGTGTGCTGCGCCGCGTTGTTGCACTAAAAGTGCATTTGTGCATAGGAATTAATTACGCATAATGACAATTTGATAAAATTGAAAAATTACATTTTATTTAAATTGATTTATTGTAATTAAAAATTCTATAATGGCAACCAGGGTCCGAGTTCGCGGTGCATGCCAGAAATATGTACATTTGCGAACAATGCGAATTTAATTTTTTCATCATCGCTGAAAATGGTCGGTTATTGGATGATTTTACCACTGATTAGTTCAACAAAAGTATTCAAATAATTAGCAAAAGCATTGTAAGCTAATTAGATATATGGCGTAAGTGGTGCCTTGATGTTTCCTTTCGCATTACAAATAAGGATGTTTTCTGGCACAAAAGATTATAAAATACATTTAAAATATTCATTATTATTAATTCAACGAGGTCGAAATGTAAAGGAGAATTTCTTGGAAGGAAGCAAACCACTATTTTTGGTAACTAAGATATTCCATACTTGTACACTCTGCACCAAGACTTGAAAAATATCAGTAACGCGATAAATAGAAAGGCACTAAGTTCCATAAAAGTTCGTATAAAATTATACTCCAAAATACACAATTAAAACTGTAGGGTATAAAAACTATACCATTGAGTAAACGTTTGATATTATGAAGTATTAAATATATACTAAACCCGTTGAGTATATTTTTAAGACAAGTAGACCGGTTAAACTTCTGTTTATACCCTTGCAGAGGGTATTATAATTTCGATATGATATTTGCAACTCAGTGAAGGAGGCATCTCCGACCCCATAAAGTATATGTATTCTTGATCAGCACCACCAGCCGAGTCGATCTAGCCATGTCCGTCCGTTTGTCTGTCCGTCCGTCTGCCGTGTTGGTAACAGATCTCAGAGACTATCACTGTGGACGATAGTCCACGTAGTGACGATGAGCATTAAGACTGTGGTGCGCAAGGAGACTACTATATACAGCCGTAGAATTGAAAATCTGCTACGATAGTCCGATCAGAACCAATTATATCTTGATCGAAAGGTATTGTAAACCTTTTTGAAACTGCATACTAAGATTTTTCAAAAACTTTGGAGAAATGGGAGGGAAAGTGCGAAACTGAAAGTTTTGAAAATTTTAGCTATTGGTGGCCGGTGGAGCAAAAATCCCAAAATTTTTAAGGTTGTTGTGATCTAGCTTTAAATACGCGTCGAATGATCATCCTGATCCGATACTCCGTTCAAAAGGTATTCAATAAACAAGATCTAAATGGCCTTTCCAAAATGAGTACGTTTGTCCTGTTGTTTGTCTGTCTGTGTGTCGATTTTTTTTGACTTAGAGTCCTGGAACCACTTTTTTTATTAAACAGCTCGAGATAAACACTTTTTTTCTACGATTTTGTGGGTTTCCCGCTAGTTTGGCGGGAAAACAGCTAAAAATGCTAGATTTCCCGCGCCCATAACTTCTTAACGTGCTATATGTCGTTGGAAAGGTATTTTAATATGATAATAGCTTTGTCTGGACATAATTTATCTAAATATAATATTTAAGAATTAATAATTAAAATGAATGTCTTTTTGAAGTTTTGTAATTTTTTAAAAGAGGCTCTAACGATTTTGGTAGACACTCAAGGCCATATAGCCCTATAGATGGCTCAACTTTTGGTATATAACACATATCTGTAAAAATTTGCTTTCTAGAGATATTACCCATTAAAATTAGTAGGAAGATCCCATATACCTAACATTTTAAATGCTCTATACATACATTTATGTAAAAATACATGTAGAGTCATATAGAGACGTGCACAAGTGCATTAAACTTTAAACTTTAACTTTAAACAAAATGTAAAATATTTTAAATTTGAAAAAACCTTTTAAAATGTTTGTTTTTAACTTGATCCACATTTTGCTTTTCCCGCTACTTTGGCGGGAAGACAGGAAAAAAATCTATTTCTCGCGCCCATAACTTCTGAACGACTAAAGTTACTGAAACGGGATATATGTCGTTGGAAAGGTATTTTAAAATGACAATTACTTTGCCTTTACAAATTTATCTAAATATTATAATAAAGAATTTACAATACAAACGACCTCTGGACACGGTATTGATACATACTAATTAATACTAACAAGTGGAGACCTACATTCATATGACATATTAAAAACTTCTGATATCAAACAAAAATTAGATAAAAGTGACGATGGCACATGCAACTCAACAAATTTCTGATACCAAATTTTATGACGAATTATAGTTATTTAAACGAAAATATTTAAAATTTTTTTTAATTAGTTTTAAAATCGGCACGCTGCCTGTTTTGCCTTTTTTAATTTTTCAGCTAAGAATTTGATTTTGAAACTAATTTTGTAATATTTTTGTTTAAATAACTATTAATCGTCACAAAATTTTATATCAGAAATTTTTTGAGTTGAATGTGCCATCGTCACTTTTATCTCACCTCGTTAAGAGGTGTTTTTGTTTGAGCCACCAAATTTGGTGACAACTTGGAATCTGTTGCACGAAGATCAATTTTTTTTTTTAATTTTCCGCCCCCAAAAATCATAAAAAACGCTATATTAGGTATAGCCGTGATTTTCGACTTAAAGTAAATAGATAGACTTAATAAGTAAGCATCGTGGACGTGTTCGGAAAATTTGAGTAAAATTGGATGATAAACATAGAAGTTATTAAACAATAAAGTTTCTGTGTATACTTCTTCTTCTTCTTGAGAGAGAGAGAGAGAGAGAGAGAGAGAGAGACATAGAGGGCGCTGAACATGTTCCTAGCAACATTTGTCTCTTTTAAGTGTTCCTCAACATGTTTCTAACAACATTTGTCTTCATTTGTTAACATTTTCTTTTTTCCATGTTCACGTGCTATTCAAATTCACTCACAAAGCTTTGGGTACCGGGTAGCTGTAGCTGTCAACTGTAGCTTACCCACTTCTTTTTTTTTTATTTGGGTGTACTTTTTAATCTATATATAATTTAACGAAATGTCGACAAAATAGTGAGAAATAAAAGAAAAGAAAACATTAAAATTAAAGGCATGCTTTACTGTTAATACATGGAATAGTCTAGATCGGTGGTAACCAACGTTTTGACTCTCGAGTCAACTTTTCTGCTCGTCCTCTGCCGGCATACGCACAGTACAAACAGAATGTTAGGAGTGCGGCCAAATGTAATTTTGTGGCTAAATCTAGCTGTATATAAAAAATAGCATTTTTACTTCATTCAACTTCCTATAAATATAGACCAGACACAAATGTCATAAAACCGACCAAAGTGTTAGAAATTTTACCTACATACAGTGGCTCGCAGCTTATTTCGTGCAGAGGTACAACATGGGCTGATTCTTCTAAAATTAACAAAACTTTTTTTTTCAGTGTATATCCAAAAAAAAGTTAATAGTTCAAAAGATTACATAAGAAAAAGTTTGTCAGGGATCACAATTCACGAAATGCATATACCCAAAGTTCTTGCACGAAATAAGCTGCGACATTGAAGAAGTCAATATTTTTAATTTTTGTAAAATTAAAACCATAAAGAATTTCTATATATATTTGAATACTACTTTAAGAAGCTGCATTCAAATTTTGTTGATATCTTCTATAGTTTATGTGCTGCACGACTTTAAAGTTTGGTTGTACCTCTGCACGAAATACACGTAAGCTGCGAGCCACTGTATGTTATGTATGACATTAAGGGCATCAAGTTTTTAGTTAAAAACATGAACTCTTTATTAATATAGCCTTTAATTAAGACAAAATAGCTAAAATCTTAAAACTAGTCTTCCTTTTCTGTTTATATTATACTACAAAATTAGTTAACAATTATTAATAATTATTAAACATTTTATTTGGCAACTGTCACTGTACATGAATGAAGAACGAATAAGAAAAAATTTAATAAAAATAGAACATATAGGACAGCTTCTCCTTTAACCATTGCAGAATGCTGACTCTTTTGTGCGTAATCTCCGAATCCTCGCTTTCAGACTGTCCAGTCTCTGGTTTATGTGGATTGATTTCATTCAGGGCCTTATTTTGTCCGACATCTTTGGTCACAGTTATGGTGCTTGTGCCATCCGTTTCTGTTGCGCTGACAGTGTTCTCTAAGCGTTGTTCCAGAGCTTCAATAGTGGCGCTCTCGGTCACGGGATTTTCAGGCTTAACGTTCACACTAATATCGCCGCCGTACCCTATTCTTTGGCCATTATAACTCAGAGCGATCTGGCAGTCCAGCATGCTTAAGTACTTCAGATACATAAGGTTGGTCTTGGTAAAGCATTTGCCCACAAGGGGCCCGATGTCGCAAAAGAATCTATAAACAATATAGGTCTTCTCATATTTAAAGCCGCTCACTGTTATCCAAAATGTGTTTCTAGGGTCCTGATCTTTATCCTGTCTTTTATTTTCTTCCACTATAATCTGGATCAACGCCTCCTGAGATGATGTATTTTTTGTAATCACATCAGTCTGTTTAACGAAATGGTTGTTACCATCCTCGATAACAACTTTTTGGGTCTCCCTCCGAAACTCTTCCCTATACGCCTCAACTAAATTTTCACACAAGTATTCCGGCAGGGAGGCATCGTCAGGATCAGTGGTCAGCCACCGCTGGTGGGAGTCCTTCCGATAACCTGTGGTGAGGTTCATCTCGTCCTATTGCAGGTATTTATTTAATTTTGCCGTGCGAGGTTCGATGAAATTTTGTTAGTTTATACTGACAGCATAATACCATATTTAATTTTGACACATTAAGAAAAGCGGTGCTGCCCTTTTTCCACGCCTGCATGAAAAAATCGTTATAAAAAAATACTATAGTTACAGGAATTCAATAATTCTGAGTATTAAACTTTTCTTAATTAGATGCTTATTAATTTGACACCAAGACTTCAAAAAAAATAACTAACGCGACAAACCGAAAAGCACTAAATTCCAGCTAACGCGATATGTTTTCGAATTTTCGATGTAAGTTCATATAAAAATAATACTCGAAAATACACAATTAAAACTAAAAAAAACTAAAAAGAGTATAAAAACTATACTTCTCAGTATAAAATTTATATTTTGAAGTATTAAATATGTACTAAACTCGTTTTACTGCATCAGTATATTTTTAAGACAACGCGTAGAAAGGTTAAACTCTTTTTTTTTAGGTGTAGAAGACTTTTCGATCGGATAATATTTAATGTTTCCATGTTCCTCCATCGGTATTGCATATTTATATATATATGTACATATATATATATTTATAGACACTATTTGAATCATTTCGATTCCTGAGGAAATACCAAGTATGATTTAGGTTGCGCTATGGCCCCACCACACCTCGCACCAACCGAAATCATCCGACTAATCCGGGCAAGAGAACCGGCCAACATCAAACGGTCCGTACACGCAGTTTTGCTTTATTTACGCATAATTTCGTACAATTTATGAGCCAGGTATTCGGCTTCTACACACATCAATTTGGGCTCTTCACATGGCAGTGGGTAGGGGGGATCGAGACGAGTTCAAAGCGTTTTACGGTGCCCCACAGTCAATAAAATATTAAACAATTAGCTGATACAAATATAACTAATACTTGCAGGCGCCAATGTAGGTTTTGTCTGAAGTGGCTGAGTGGCAGCAGTGGTTGCCACCCACAATGGAGCACAAAAAAGCCGACGCGGAAGTGTCTTTCTCCTGGAACCATTTTGGGTGCCATTAGCCGCGTCGAAGATTAAAGGCGGCTGCTTCCGTGGGCCAGGTCAAACGAACTTCAAACGGAGCAGCCATGCTAGTTGGCTCTCATCATAATTCCAACAATCGAAAGAGTTCCAATTTGTTTATTTGTTGTGTGCAGTGGCTGCAGCATTCCTTTGAAGCCACCGACTCTATCGAACTCAGGTGCGATCTGACGGATCAACTAGGCATAGTATGTACCCACCCCTCCGTATTTACAAACCTTCGGGCTTGCGAGGGGATACTCTAGGTGTTAATCATCCGCGAATCGTTAGGCATATTTTCGAAATTGCCTCAGATCAAAGACGTATCTCCCTTCTTGACCCTATAAAATCCAATGAGCTATTCGCCAGTATGCTCTGATCTATCGATTTTGCCTAAGAATCCATTTTTCTCGGACTGCCATTTACACGTTCTTTATCAGGTCTTTTGCTGGTGTGATGTTATCAAAGCGCTGAGAAGTATAAATAATAAAAGATGTGAACTTTTTAAATCGGAACAGACAGCAATGAAAATTCGATTAATTCCAGATCTTTACCTAAGCGAAAGGGATCTTTTCGTGCCCTGTAGAGCATGGATGGGCACCAAATGGAAGACCGGATCCCGGAAGCCAAATCCTAAGTATAATATGAGTGGCTTAGACAAAAGAAGGAAATAGAAATGGTATAAATAATCCAGTCTAACTAAATTTATCAACATCAACAGTCCCGACAATTAAGCCTCGCTTTCGCTTGTATGAACTCCACCAGAGTGACCGTTTATGGTATTTTTTTCAATGTAAAAACGCATAAACGCATTATTTTGTTAAAAATTTAACTTTATTTAGTTAGACACCACGCTAGTGATAAAATTAAATTAAATTCTGAACAAAATGGTTCATTTATGGACAGCTAGAGCGGTTTTTACATTGTAAAAAATACCATAAACGGTCACCCTGAACTCCACACTTTTACCACATTTCCTTGGTTGCTCATAATATTCGAATTCCTCAAGGCCGCACAGTTTCGGACTCGCCACGTTTAGATTTCCTTGATTGTTGCGACAATTCGGTCAAGATCTCAAGTAGCGTTTGCTGTTGCAGACAACGTGCAAATTAAGTATCCCGTTAGTGACTCGTTTAAAAAAATTTATTTTTTATTTTTATTAAACTCTTATTCACTATTACAATAGGTTGTATTTAACTTCACTGCTCTTTTTATTTTACTCTCACTTATCAACTGCTTCGATTGGATCTCAAAAATCGACTCACACTCTCTGGGTTATTGATTAATAATCAAACCTCGGCTTAAGAGATCTGTCCCTAATATCCCAAAATATTGTCAAAGAGAATGACTCTCAATTGATAAAGAGAATGGACTCAAGAGAGTCGGAAAATGGGATGATGCAATTAGTTAATTGATTTTGCAATTCGGGCTTGGCCGGAAATTGATGTTTATTCTAGCGGACTCAAGGGATCGCTTCGGACTCCGATGTTTACAATATCGGCTGGGATGTTTATAGCATCCGTTAGATTCGGACGGCGTGAAATTGATCTGGGTGGGAAAGAAATTTGCTGACCACTGGTTAATCTTGGGTCTTGACAGAGTTCTATGGAAAATAAGCTCTCGGCTCAAAGTTGTTTACAAGT
>VNJW01008372.1:0-32608 GCA_008042615.1 Drosophila auraria | reverse complement strand
TGTTCGCTGCAGAATCCCTCGATGAAATCGAACTGCATGTCCGGAGGACACTTGCGGTTGTACCCCTTCAGCTCGCCGTCCTTGCCGTAGCTGCAGATGAGAAACTCCGTGCAGTCTTCCACCGGGAAGAAGCCAGTGGTGGCGCATCTGTGGTCCGGGTCGGTGGTTCCCGAATCGTCATCCTCGGTGGTGGTGGTGCCATCGTCCTCGGTGGTATCGCTGCCGTCCTCGGTGGTATCGTTGCCGTCCTCGGTGGTATCGGTGCCGGGAGCGTCGGTCACGGGCGCATCGGTGGCAGATGTTCCAGGAGCATCCGTAGCTGGCTTCTCCGTGGGTGCCGCAGTGGGCGCATTAGTGGGAGCCGCAGTGGGCGCCGCAGTGGGTGCCGCAGTGGGTGCTGCAGTAGGTGCTGCAGTGGGAGCCGCAGTGGGAGCCGCAGTGGGAGCCGCAGTGGGAGCCGCAGTGGGAGCCGCAGTGGGAGCCGCAGTGGGAGCCGCAGTCGGAGCTGCAGTGGGAGCCGCAGTGGGTGCTGCAGTAGGTGCTGCAGTGGGTGCCGCAGTGGGTGCTGCAGTAGGTGCTGCAGTGGGTGCCGCAGTGGGAGCCGCAGTGGGCGCCGCAGTGGGCGCCGCAGTGGGTGCCGGGGTGACCGGAGCCTCGGTGCTTTCATCCAGATTGCTCGGCGGAATTGTAGGGTTCTCGATGTTGCTATTGTCACGATCCTCCATCTCGAAGACAGGCATTGGGTCACCGCCCAGGGACTTGGCCTGGATCAGCGGGGGGGCCAGGACGAGGGCCAGGCCCAGTAGCATTGACAGCTTAAACATCTCGTTGGGTTTCGGTTTCGGTTTCGGTTTCGCTTAGCGTGGTTATCGGTACTTGGTTCGACGGACTAACTGATCGGACAATCGGCCTGGCTCTTTTATAGCCAGGCCAGGACCGAATGGCCCAAAGAGGCGGCCAATCTCCGAGATTGCGACTGATTGGCTGATAAGGACGCGGTGCGTGAATAGCCACACATACCACTATCCGTAGGTGGCCGAAAAGTCTGGCAGAGTGACTAAGCCTTAGATAGCAGATTCGCCTAAGTTATAAGAGTAAGTTTAATTAAAATTAATTTAAAAATTATTTAATCAACTAAAAAAAACCCCTTGAAAGCCAAGGGAACACTTATTAATAGGAGAAGTTCGAGATACTTAACAGGAAAATACTAAAATACTATGAAAATACGCATACAATGTTGGTCACACTGACAGCGTTGCCAGTTAAAATTGCACAAGTGTTGTTGAGAGTTGCCACCTAGTCTAACATCGTTAAAGAAAGAAATAATGCTGCCACCTAGTCTAACATTATTGAAATAAGCAATAATGCTGTCACCTAGTCTCACATCGTTGTCGAAGCAAATAATTGCTTCTAATTTGGCTGTTTTCATTGCAATATGTACATAAATGAGTATGTTTTACAATTGAATATATACTAGAGCACTTTCTAGTTATTTGCTTCATAAGATAACATCTTTTTTCGTTTTTTTTTTTTATTTTCCCTGAGTTTCCAGAACGCAGACCCTGATAAGACTATTTCCCTAACAATATTTATTTAAGTAAAATGCCAGACATAACGAGTCTAAGACGCTGCAACGTGACTTAAACAATTCTAATTTGATTCTTCACAGAAACTGTATTTTTTCCAGACAAAGTTTAATTATACTTTAACCTTTGACAAATATTATTATATTTATTTAAGTATTTACCTGGAAAAAATGATATATATATTGGAATTAAGAGGTTTACTTCACACCTGTTCAAGCTTTCTTATCTCCGCTGGATCAACCATAAACCTTAGAGAAATTTCAGTAGGTGACCTTCCATATATATATTTAGGGTTTATCTGAGGAAAAAGCTTTATCTCTTTTGCTCTTTTCTGGTTTTTCTGGTTTCTAGGCAAGAAACATTCCAAAAACTCAAAGAATAATTATTTTTTTTTCCAGATCTTTATTTATACCACAAAACAAAAAAAATACAAAAAAATGAGAGGATAAAAATACAGTTAAACAAACAAAAAAAAAATAGAAGAAGCAGGAAAAATGATAATTTCTCTAGACTAGAGCAAGGGACAAACATAGACGAGGGGATTTATATTTGATCTACTCCTCGGACTCGGCACTCTCGATGGACACGCCCTTGGCCTTGTCCTTCTCGGCCTTGGCCTGCTGCTTGGCCTGCTCCTTGGCCGCCTTCTTGGCGGCCTTCTCCTCCAGCTTCTGCTGCTTCCTGGCCAGCTTCTCCTGCTGCTTCTGGGCCTTCAGGCGCAGCTTCTCCTCGGCCTTGTACTGCTTCAGCTCCCGCTTGATGGCCGCCAAGTCGCTGACCTCCGTGGCCTCCTGTCCGGGCACAATCTGGGTCCAGTCGTAGCGCCAGCATCCCCCGATCACGGCCTCGAATCGCTGACCACTGGAGCAGCGCACCACGAACTTGTGGAAGCCGCCCTGCAAGCTGGCCACGCAGCTGTAGTAGTAGGTGTCGTCGTGTCCAGCGAAGCGTCCCACTCCCGGGCACTGGAACGTGTCCTCCGGGCACTCGGCCACGTCACGCACGCAGCGGCCGAGGGTCGCCGAGAAAACGCTCAGGTTGGGGCAGGTTAGCTCCACGTCCTGGAGCTGGTGGAGCACGGGATTCAGCAGGCAGTTGTGGTAGCGCCGGCAGTCGCCGCTGATGTGTGGGAAAAGTCCGGCCGTCTGGCACTGGAAGGTGGGCGGCGGTGTGGGTGCAATGGTGGTGTCTGGAGCAGCGGTCGAGGAGCTGGAGGTCTCTGGCTCTTGGGTGGTTGTTTCCTCGGGAGCGGCGGAGGGGGAGCTTGTCTCGGGTTCGCCGGAGCTCTCCGGAGCATCGGTGGTGGTCTCTCCATCGCCCGAGCCACTGGCAGAACTCTCCTGGTCGGCCGATGTGCTGGTCTCACCATTGCCAGAACCTTCAGCTGCTCCTGTGGTGGTTTCCTCTTCGGGCTGAGTCGTTTCCTCTTCCGGCTGAGTCGTTTCCTCGGGTGTTAGCGTGGTGTTCGGAGCCTCTGTGGTCTCCCAGCCGCTGCCCTCTTCGCTGGGCTGGATCGTGGTGGTGGTGGTATCGCTCCAGGGCTCCGCCTGGCCCAGGTCCTGGCCCTGGCCCGAGCTCTCGGATCCCTCGCCGCTGAGCGCCACAATGCCGCAGGACTTGGTCAGCAGCTGCAAGTTAGCAACGGTCAGGTGTCAGATGTCTCCATCCACGGATTCCCGTTCATCCGGAAATACTCACCAGGGCGATGCAGAGCAGGAGGATGGTGGATAGCTTGGAGATCCGCCGGCCCGTCATCCTGCGCACTGTAAAGGTTGTGGTTACTGTGGTTGTGTTTGTGGTCGTCATCGTTGCCAGTTTTGGTGGCCACGTCGGTCGATCGTTGTATGAACGGCCGGCAGGGCCGCCTCCGATTATATAGCCCGATGTGGCCGGGATGCTGGCTGCCTTATCTGTGGGCTTAGCACCTCCTCCGCCTGATAGATAGCCCAGCCAGATATCGTGCAAATAAGGCTAGATGGGTGCTTTTCTTCTCTAACTCTGACGTCGCTCTTTTTTTGTGGGTTGCAAAATACAGTTGTAAACCCATAAAGCCGAGGCACAGAAGCCGCCCCCGCGGATGTGAAACGGAAGTGTGTAAAGATAAAGCCAGATAAATCAAGAAAGGGGAGGTCAGGGCGTAGTATCTGTATCTGTTTGTCCTATCTGTCCATCTTTCGCGGATCTTTCCAGAGCAACATCACACAGCAAAACACGTGACGCATCGCGGTCTGATTTCTGGAGTGACATTCCTGCAAGTCTCAACGGGTCTTTGTTTGGGCCTTCCAGGTAAGGTAGAATACATTTTTAAAAACATGTTAAGTGTTTGTGTTATAAGTCGATAACAATTACCTAGAATCGTAGTTTTAAGATATCGAAATATCAAAATCGATATGAAAAAGCAGCCGAACTTCGATAATATTAACTTGTTCAAACCTTATCGTATTTTAAAGTTTTAAATTTAACAAAAAATCTTACTAATTTAATGCAAATATTTTCAAATTACTTCTTATTAGTAAACATGGTACTCTTAAGATATCGAAATCGATATGAAAAAGCTGCAGAAATTCGATAATATTGAGATCTTAAGAGATTTAAAAAGCTATTTCCGAATTTACCTTACTTTAAAGTATTAAATTTAACAACAAAAAATTTACAAATTTATGGAAATTAAGTAAAATTTCTTTCTTATCTGTAAATAATGAGTATCATACTTCAAATATATTGAAATATCGATTTGCAAAAGCTGCAGAAATTCGATAATATGGAGACCTAAAGAGATTTTAAGCCCTATTTCACAATTTAACTTATTTTAAAGTCTTACATTTTACAATTTAATTATTATTTAAGATTTAAGATTTTACACGTGGCAACCCAGAAATCAGGGTAAATTTAAATTAAATATTAATTCTAAATATATAATAATAATAAATATATAATTAAACTAAATTAAATTAAACCGCATTATTTAAAGCTTTCTAACTAATATTTTTCTCGCTGTGTACCATATCATTTGAGTTTGGCTCCGAAAAGTATGCCATTATTATCACAAATCTCTATAAACTCTTAAACGCTTTAGTATCCAAGCAAAAATGTGTCTTAGGCTAAGGTAAAGCTTCAAGTCAATCTCTTAATTAAAGATGGCATAAAATAAACACGCAAAAATGTTATAGAGAATGCCAAATAGTTTAAATATAATTTAATTCCCTTCTTGGTTTATTAGAAAATGGAACAAATATAATTTATTACTCGCTAGGCTTTCAGCTTTGAGTTTTTCAATGGAAATAAGCCATCTTTTTTGAATAAAATCTAAACAAAACAACCTTTTATACGCGAATCCCTCACAGATCCAGGCTGTGGTCGTCTCCCACCTTCTCTTCGACCCTATCCGCTGCCATAAACATAATCCGCTGCTGGCGGTGACAGAATTGCCAACGCCAAACGCAAATGCTTTACATATCTGACGTTAATCTCACGGATACTCGTCCAGATAGCTCCAGTTGCTCGGATACTCAGATACGCAGCTGCGCAGATACACTTGCGCCTCTGTGTGGACACAGATATATCTATCTGGCGCTGTGATAAGCGCCCCCGATGGTTATCAGTCTCCCTCTCCGAGTCCGGGGTCTCCGTGCCTCCGGCTCTCCGGATCCGCCAGTCTTTTTTGTTCGCCATTTATATCTAAACGTTTCGGTTTCGGTTTCGGTTTCTGTTTCGGGGTTTGGCTGTGGCTTTGCTTTGCTTTTTTGCTTTCTGCTTTTTGCTTGGAATATGATGAATGCCAGCGGCTAGACGGAGTGCATTTACAAATACCAGTTCCAAAGGGATCCATCCGGGATAGCATTTAAGAGTCACCTGAGAGGAGAGGAGAGGAGAGAAACCAAGCCAGCTATGGCCACCACAGCGATCGGCGGAGTGGGCGTGGGCATGGGAGTGGCATCCCCCGCTTCCGTGCGTCGGCCCACAGCCAGGGCCACCGCGGGCATCCAGCGGCGGCGAGTGGTCAAGAAGCACATCCAACAGAAGTACATGCTCTGCGGCTTCGCCATTCACGTAAATAGCATCTTCCCTCCTTTCGTGACGCAACAGAATTACTTTTGACTATTTTTAAATAATATTTTAGTAATTTTTTTAAGCCTCAACATATTGTTTTCCCTTCACAGGCCTTCCTGGCCACACCCGCCTACCTGTACGGCAATGTGGTGGAGTCCGACAAGGATCTGGTGCTTAGGATCTGGCCCGCCATTGTCTACCAGGCCACCGGAGAGCTGTGTCGCTCCATAATGGAGCATTTGGACACGGAGTACAGTGGACGATCAAGGGAGACCACACAGTATCGAAGGGTCTTCCTGCTGGCCACTCTGATTGCCTGCGTCTCGCTAATGGTGGCCGGCATCTTGTTCTCCTCCGCCTGGATAGTGGTTACCACGACGACCCAGGTGGTGGCTATAGTCTTCTACGGGTGCTTTGCGGGTAAGAGTTAGCAATTATATTTCTATTATTATAGCTTCTGTTGCCTTTCTATAAATTTCTACATCTTCAAGGCTTTAATATTAGTTTTATATTCCACGAAAACCCCAACTAGCTTTCAGATTGTGTAGGTTTTAGCTTGCAACGCAATATATCACGTATACGCACACAACACCCGAGTGCTGGTTGATTTTGCACCATTATTATCAATATAGATTGGTTTATATCGCTTTTATGGGAGCACAAGGCTGCCGTTATCGGGCACAACAACAAAAAAGGGTGTATTTAACATAATTTTAGTAAACAATAAGGGCCAAAAGCATGCTAACGAAAACGAACTAGTGCCCTGACCTAAGCATTTATGGACTAAAGGCCCTATTTTAATATTACTTATAATAATAATTAATAAATAGGCGTGTTTAACAGAATTAAAATATACAAAAATGACAAAAAGCATGCTTAAGGCCAACACAAAGGGCAAAAAGCATGCTAACGAAGACGAATTAGTGCCCTGAGCTAAGCATTTATGAACTGAAGGCACTATTTAAATAATAATAGTAATAATAATAATAATAATTTATAAATAAGTGTATTTAACACAATTTTAGTAAGCAAAACTACCAAAAAGCATGCCTAAGGCGACCAAAGGTCAAAAAAGCATGCTAACGAAGGCGAATTAGAGCCCTGGGCTAAGCATTGTTGATCTTTAAGCCTTTTTTAAATAATAATAATAACAGTAGCTTAAAATAAATGTATTAAGCATAATTTTATTAAACATAAATGCTAAGAAGCAGGCTTCCAGCGCCCAAAAGTGCCAAAAGCATGCTTACAAAGGCCTAAGCCAAGTATTAATGAACTAAAGGTCTATTTTTTAGTTAAAACTCAAACTTAAAACCCATTTATATATCCCTAATGTCGCAGGCATTGGCTCAAGCCTGTACCTGTGGAAGACGCACGTCATCCTGGAGGCAGTGCGTCCGCGGGAGGACAAGTACGTGCGCAAGACGATCCACCTGTGCGGCGAGGCCTTCTGCCAGCTGTTCCTCTCGTTCGTCTTTACCAGCCTCCGGACGCTGTACGGCACCGCCCAGTCGATCGTCCTGATGTCCGCCCTCCTGGTGAATCTCATACCGCTGAGTCTGATCATCACCAAGCACCGCGAGGATGCCTTCACCACAAAGCGGATATCGGTGATCAAGGCGGAGACGGGCTTCGCGGCCCTGCCGCTAAGAGCCGCTCTGGCGGCCAACTTGGTGGCGGATCAACTGGACGGCCTGGACACGCTGTCGTGGCGAAATCCGGCCACCGAAATGGTCGCGATGCCGTCCACACCGGGGGCAGCAGTGGCCGCCGCCGTGGTGGACACGCACAGCAACTACATGCTGGCCACGGATGAGGCATATGTGACCTATGTGAATCCGCACGGTGTGGAGATCATGGAGATCATACCCGAGGAGGATGAGACGGTGTCTATGATGCGGTCGAGCAATGCGACCATCGACAACTATGGCATGTCTGCCTCGCAGACGTCGCACAAGTCGCTGTCCAATGGACGCCTCTATCCGCTGACGCCTCTGAGTCCCACGGCCACCGGAGCAGGAACCGGCAGCTCCTCGCCCCTGCCGCCCGACTATGCCAATCTGGTGAGAAGCCTCCTCTCCCCCGTTATTGTTAATGCTTAAGTCGAACCTCTGACTCTTGCAGCATCGCATCCGTCGGATGTCGCGGGCGGTCACCTCGCATCTGTGGTGGAACCTGCTGGACAAGATCGCCATGCCGCTGCACCAGGCGCTGCTGGTGCCGCAGCTGTACGCCACCACGCTGCTGCTCTCTGCGGACATCTTCAGCTATGTGATGTGTCTGACGGTGCTCCCGGGCCTGGCCGTCAGCCACCATGCGCTGAAGAACGCCGAGATACCGTTCCTCTTCTCGCTGCTGGCCTTTCCCTGGATGTGCTTCTCGCTGATGACGCCGCGCTTCGGGACGAGCCTATACAAGCGCAAGCTCCAGTGGCACACGCTGGGCAGCCTCTGCAAGTGCCTGGCCCTGATCTGTGAGTTCACTCTCCCTTACGAATCCCTAGAAGTACTCCTATATTCCTCCCCCTTAGTCATTAGCTTCTCCACCTCGAAGCTGCTGCTCAGCGTTTCGGCCGTCCTGCTGGGCTTCGGCCAGGTGGTCACCGCCTTCCTGCAGGAGCTCGTCTTTCAGATGGGCATGACGCGGGCCAACTGGACGGCCATCCGGCGCCCGGTGCACTTCACCAACGGCCTGCTGGTGCTCCTCTGGGGCGCCCTCGCCCACTACGTGGTGGAGCGGTACTCGTTCCAGGCCACCGTCGGTCTCGCTGGAGCCCTCTACGGAGCGAGTGCTCTGCTCTGGAACTTCCTCTTCTTCTGCTGCCAGGGCAGGGATTAGGTGTCGCGTGATCTCGAGCTGGAAGAGGATCATGGACACCAAACGGGGGGTTGATCCTAGTCTGTCTATTGCTGTTGTTGTTGTCGGCGGTGTGGAAGTTGTTGTATTTGTGCAGTGATATTAATAAATAACTAACAAAAAAGTCTATATTACATTCAGTTTGAACAGTAGAAAGTCTGCTTTGTTTTCAGCACGTTTTTATAACAGTTTTTATAACAGTTTTCAGCAGCGATCAATGCAGATTTGTTCGCATGTTGCTTGAAATGGGTAAAGCGGGTGTTTGCTCGGTGATTTCATAAACTTGGAATGTAAAAATGTTGTTATAGCCGAAAACAACAATGCAATGTCGAGTCTCCGCGGTATATGTATTTTAAATTCACGATTTCAGGCACCTGGCACACAAATTTAAAGGAGGAATTAAAGTCACATTATTTGGTAACATACAAAAAACAACTTGTATTTATTTTGGTATCGCTTAGAGTGTCGGGACCGTTGAAACTTTAGAAATATGGTACAAGATTTGCAGTTTCCCCGGCACTGGCACTGGCACACTCTTTAAACCGGATGCGGCGGCAGCAGACATACGGCGGAAACTCTGCTTCGCTGTCCAGAGTCAAAATGGTGCTTACAAGGTAATTTTTGTCTTTAAAAATAGCTTTAACAGTAGAACAGTAGTGATGGAGGCTCTCCTACCTCTCCTGGCTTTTAAGGCTCTTCCCGCTTCCCTACATATCGGAGCCGCCACGCTTCTGCAGCATCTGGGCGAACCGCTGGGTTATCAGCAGCGAGGTGTCGATGAAGCGGTCAACGCAGTTGCTCAGGCAGGTCTCGGTGGCGGAGTCCAGCTTGTTGCTCGGCTTCCCGATGCACTTTTCCCAGCAGATCTCGTTGAATTCGTGAATCTGCGGGTGCCAAGAGGAGATTGTTATTATAACTTATGCGGCGGATGGAACGGATCTTACCTGAGCGTTGACCTGCGCCTTCTGTTTCTCGATCATGAGGAACTCCTGCAGTTCCTTATCGTTGCCAGACAGGTTCTCGAGCTCGGACATGGTGATTTTTATTGAATAATCTTAACAAGTATAAAAAGTCTCGTAATTTTTATTTAACGCAGATGTAAGCTTAAGTGTGACCAGAACATGCCCGCTCAAATATACCAAATGGTTAACCCAAAATATACTGGAACATGTGTGCTAGTGGGTGTCAAGATAACGTCAGTATAAGCGGAACTGGCTTGGAACTAGTAACTGAACAAAATTTGAAATCACGCGCGATTCCGACCAGGATGTGAAGTCGGTGGCAAGCCATTATAATGGCTTTAATGCTGGCTATGTCCGGCTAAAGAAATAATATAAAATAGTAAAGTTAATTTTCAAGTAATGTAAATATCAGTTGGCAAAGAAATAAATGCTCAAATAACAGTTGAAAACGTATTATGGCAATTATTGCTGTGCTTGTGTATGCTTTTAAACCGTTTTCAGTTGGCATATTGCGGCTATGGGCTTTAGATATCCCTTTCCTTTACATTTTGCCTATTGTGATACCTTTTATTTTTTGGTTGCACATTATGATTCAGTTTTGTTAAAACTTAATATTTTATGTTCCATTACGTCTTTATTTCGCAATTATATTGACAAATAAAAAACTAACAAAGAAAATTATGTTGCTTCTAATTCGTGATTCTCTGTGCCCTTCATGAGTTAGAGCGAGACAGCTATAGCGTAACAGTCCAAATACAGTTGTGCGCTAAAAATTTAAATCGGCCAGTTGGCAAACTAAGTAAAGTGTAAATTGAGCTTGGAATTCTTGTCAAAAGAATGATATGTTTTTCTATATATTTATTTTTAAATGATTAAAATAACAAATCGTTACGTTTGTGTTCACTTACGTAGTTTGGCTACGTTTCGATCGGCCAATGTGACCAGTTGTCGTTTGGCAACACTGTTTGCAGTATGGCATTTTGCAAGGCCGCTGTCTACAGTCACTCTATCACCAGCACGCCAAAAATGAAAATTCTTTATTGTTAATTCCTGTCATTGTTCTGCTTGTTCCGCTTTGAACAATAACCGAGTGCACCGTGTCACAATTCAAAGTGTCCAGCAGCATACCAAGCGGTAAGTGAACGGCGGAGCGGCATTCGGTGGGGCTCAGGCGGCAAATTGGCGCAGACATTTTCCGGGCGGCCAGAAAAGCGGGAAGAAGCGGTCGGCTTTCAGCCGGCTTTCTTGCACATTCGTAGATTTTCGCGAACGCTCACGACGCCGCGGATCCGTTGCAGGGGTTTTTCGGGGCAGCGTTAACCCAACACGCATGTCGCTGACACCCGATGGCATCGGGCACATTGAGTACGCATCCGAATCCTACGCAGGCCCACATGGATCTGGATTGCTAGAGGAGGATACCCGTTACTCGCCCGCCACCACTGGTCAGGTGCAGCATCAGCAGCAGCGGCAGCTCCACAACTTGACCGCCTACGAGCCGGAATACGATTTACAACAACAGCAGCAACAGGAGCCACTGACCGTGGAGCAGCTGTATCTGCCGGCAGAGAGGGAGCAGATCGAAGTATACTACCAGCAAGACGTGGAGACCCAGGCACAGCACGAGGCCTACAGCGGACTGCTTAACTGCGAGCAGCCTGGGCTTCCGTTGAGATTCGAGACCTACGGGGAGTACGCCCAAGAGGAGCAGCTCGCTTACCCACAGCACTTTGCCTACCAGCAGCCGTTGGCTTACGAAGAGCAGCCGCTGCCAAGCCAAGAGCAGTTTCCGGATCAGGAGCAACAACTCTTCATCGCACAGGAGACCCCTCCACTTTCCGTGCCCGAACAAGAAGTCGCAGGCGTGGAGCAGTTTGCGTGCCAGGAGCAGCTTGCAGACCAACAGCAGTTCTCTAATCGGGAGGAGCAACTCGTCGTCGAGCAGGAATCCCCGCCACAAGCTAAGCCGGTGATCAACCGCGAAGAGCTATTCTTAAGCTACGCAGAGCGTCCAGGAACAGAGCATCTACGTTTCTTACAGGCCCCCACCCAGCTTGATCGTCTCGCCAACTCCGTCCGCAAAAGTCTCCGCTACATACGCGAGAGCTGCGATCGCCTGAGGGCCGAACACGTCCAGGAAGAGGCAGAAGTTCAATCGCAGATCAACGGGATCTTAAATCTACGCGAGAAGCTGCTCGATGTGTGTCAGCTCCTAATAGCCCACGACAACCCGCAAGCCTGGTCCCTGCTAAAGGAAATCGTTGAGGGCTTTGAAAGCGAGACCCTCAGCAAGCTACTGCTCAACGAGCGTCGTTCCAACGGTGCTCCCTGGGACTGGAAAAGCGAGCAAGCCAGTCCGATGGGCTTGGATCTGTTGAACCGCATTCGTAACCTCTTAGCCGGCTGGTATAAGCACAACGACACATCATCCGACCCGGACGAGGGGGACTCCGGATCTGGTCCCGCTGGGGACCAACAGCCAAACAACCGTAGTTTTCCCCGGAAGCGACGGTGAGCATGCCTATAGATTTTTCTTTGACTATTAAGAGATTCGAGAGGCCTCTTTTCGAGTCTTAATGTAAACAATATATTTTACCCTGAGAAAGGGCTTAGTTTAACATGTTTCTTGGGTTTAAAATATTAGTTTAATGGTTAAAGAAAACCTTTGGCAGAAATCAGCCTACCCACATCATTTTTTCGGGGTTTGGTACCTCAAACACCAACTTAAAGTTGCTTTCCTCTCCTGTCCGATCACCAACTCCAAATTTTAAGAGTCACTAGGCACCTAGTCTTGCTATCTCCCGTATTTTACCTAAAATTCAATCTTGAAGTCGTTTTAATATTTGATTTTGTCTCTTTCCTGCCAGCATCGCGGAGGACGAACCCCCGCTGATCAAGTACCGTCGCGTGGACAACTCCTTTCCGCGCTTCATAACGAATGAAGCGGTTGCCGAGGACTACGCGCCCACTAGGTCCATGGCAGAGCGCGAACGCGAACGTGAACGGGAGAGGGAAAGCCAGCGGCAGGGCGCCAAGCGTCTGTCCATATTCAATGCGCCCACGATTACACAGCAGCGCGTGCGCAACAATGTCCCCAATATACCCATCGACCTCTCGGATGACGATGAGCCGTTCCCGAGCTATGGCCTTGGGGCTTCCTATAGGCCGCCAGCCCCGACTGGTCGCTCTAACATGAACTGCGATTCCTCCACCACCTCCTCGCTGGCGGTGCGTCCCCAGCTGCTGTATTCGGATGCCGTGCGCTTAGGACACAACGGCTTTCCCGAGAGCCGCATGATGAACGGGCATCATGCCCCTAGATCGCCACCACATGTCGAGGACAGCCTGCTAAACCAGGAGGAGCGTCGTTCGGAGCGCGAGCAATACCTCGCCTTGCTGCGCAATCTTTGCCACGACAAGTCCGCCATACGGACCACAACCAGGCCGAATCCTCCGCCGCTGCAGCTCTTGAATAGACCCGCTGAGCCACCCACCTGGGGCTCCATTCTGGCCGGCAACAGACCACTTCCGTCGCAGCAGCAGCAGCGTCAGCCGCCGCCGCCCCCGCTGGCATTGAGACCCGTTAATAACCATGCTAACCGTGAGCTTGCGGACTATGCCAGGCTTCTGGATCGCGAGCAGCGCAAGATCACACCGCCTCCGCCGCCGCTTATGCTCATAAACAGCCCCAGGAGCATCACCAGCCATGCGTCCACCATATCCAGCTCTGAGAGCATATCCAGTTCCAGCAGCTCCGAGGACTCGGATGCAATCCATGCCATTGATGATAGCTCGGATGACAAGGCTGTTCCCGTGGTCAACCACAAGTGAGTGCTTCGAATAGGGCTTCCTTTAAAATATATTTATTCCAAACTCTTCCTCCGTAGCGGCCCCTCACACTCTGCTAGCTCGCAGCTCAACACCACAGTGGCTCTGCACGAGATCATGCAGCGCCGCTTCGCCAACAGCGTCTTCTTTAAGGACAACTTTGCCGAAAACTTTAAGCTGAAAATAGAGCGGCAGCGCAAGGAGCTCGAACACCGTCGCGAGCTGGCCATATGCGAGTAAGTGTCTCTCCCTGTCTATAAGCTGGGCCTGCCCTACGATTTGTGTAAATTTCAGGGCTGAAAAGTCGCACGATGCACGCCGAGCCTTTGAGCGAAGTCTGCGTGAGAACATCTTTCAGTTCCGCCTTACCCACAAGCCGCTGCTTATTATCGGGTCGCTGGACAAGGCAGCTGATAAAAAGGAGTCCGAGTTTATTCCGCTCACCGAGGAGCATATGAAGCGATACACCGAACTGATCCAGGGTGCGCCCCAACAGGTGAGTTGCTTATAACTGATATTTCTTTGCAGAGAAATCCTTAACTCCTGCGCCCTCCCCCTTTCAGGTCCTTGTCTCCAAGTTCAGTCTACAAATCCATCGCAGCGACATCCGCACCTTGCTGGGTAGCAGCTGGCTGAACGACGAGGTGATCAACTTCTACATGAGCCTCCTAACCGAGCGCTCCGAGCTGCGGGCCGGCGAGCTGCCCAGCGTGTACGCCATGAATACCTTCTTTGTGCCGCGCCTCCTGCAGAATGGCCATGGAGGCGTGAAGCGCTGGACGCGCAAGGTGGACTTATTTAGCAAGGATATTATCCCCGTGCCGGTGCACTGCAATGGCGTGCACTGGTGCATGGCCATCATCCACATGCGCAACAAGACGATCCGCTACTACGATTCGATGGGCAAGCCCAACCAGGACGTGCTGGACGCACTGGAGTCGTACCTGCGACAGGAGTCGCTGGACAAGCGCAAGCAGCCATTCGATACCAGCGGCTTCAAGATCGAGAGCGTGCCGAATGTCCCGCAGCAGACCAACGGCAGCGACTGCGGCGTCTTCAGCTGCATGTTCGCCGAGTACATAACACGCGACGCGCCGATCACCTTCTCTCAGGAGCACATGGAATATTTCCGTAAGAAGATGGTCCTGGAGATAGCCGGCGGCCAGCTGTGGTTGTAAGCTGCCACTAATTTAAATGTGAGGAACTTAAGGTATAGCGTACGATTAGTCGATTACGATGGCGTCGAGAGAAATCCGGGGGAGATCTTAATTTATTGAAATAGCTATTTAAGACAAAGAAAAAAGGTTCCAAACATGAAGTTCTTCGACTCGGCAGGCAAGTCGAGCCGAAACATACATGGGTCTGAAGCCTTTTCAAATCAACTAACTCTCGAGCCTCTCAAGCGGTACAAGAGCACATCCTTCGAGGAAATATATTTTCAATTATCGTATTTTGTATAAAAAAAAGACAAGTTTCTTTAAGGTTTCGTTCCACATTTTATTAAAACGTCAACCACTAATAAAAGATCAAAAATTTAATATAAAAAGCATTCATACATCCATATTGTAACAGAGAAACTAGTTTTTCAATAAAACGCAACCAAGTAAAACCGATGCGAGCGATGTAATACTTATTTTCGTGGCTGTTTCTAAATGGAAATATTTGTACATAGAATTCGTTGGTTTACCAACAAAATGATGCATTAGGCAAGGCTAAAAATAACCAACTGTAGTTTTCACGCTGAACAAACAAATAACAATGCTTAAGAGTGTATACAAAGTCTTTTTTTTTGGTTCTGTGCTTAAAAGTGCAGATATATTTTTTTAATTGAATCTACCTACACAAAAATTCCTAATTTGTAATCAATTTTGTATTCATTCTATTCTATTAACAGAAGTAAATTTTTTTTTTCAATAATAAGCTAATTCTTTGTTTTTAATTATATATTCTTAATTTTAAGTTAAAATCCCTGCTATCGATACCCGATATGTAATCGATATACGGAAAGTTAACGGTACACGGCAGGAAAACTTTCCGGCTGCTAGTGTGACCCCACTGTGAGGCTGGCACTGGCCAGTGTGACCATCCAGGTGCGCGGCCAGGAGAAAGGCGTTAGAAAAGCGGAAAACGGAATAACGGGGAAAAAAGGAAAAAATAAAGAAGACGGAACGGAACGAGCAGCAGTTGCGAGAGAGGCGCGAGCGCGGTCATAACTCGGTGACGGCGGCGTTGGGGCATGCAAATTATGCCAAATAGCATCGACGGGCACACGAGCAGCAGCAGCAGCAGCAGTAACGCCAACGTCAAAGCCAAAGCCAAAGCCGACAATCGAACGGACGCAGAAAATGCAGCGGAGCACGGACCCGGCGACGTCATCGGCGTCAGATAGCGGGAAGGGAGCGGAGTCGGAGGCGCGGGCGTCCAGGTCCGGCGTAGGCGGCGGGAACAGCTGCTCCGGCGACGGCCTAGGACCCGGATCCGGTGATACGACAGCAGCAGCAGCAGGGGTGAGAGGCGTAATTGGAAACCCAGTTAGAGATGACTTCCTAATTGTTTTTTTTTTTTTTTTTTTAACCGTGCATGTGTGTGTGTTGGTGTGTGTACATATTTACGGTTTGTTTGGCCTGGCCAAAAATTATATAACATTAAGCGGAAGGAAGGCAGCGCACGCTTAGTGACCCGACCTCCCCCCACCTCCCAAACAGGCAGTATCTAGACCCTCTCCCAACCTTCCCTCTACAATCGTCATGAGCTCTCATAAAAACCTGTGTGTGGGAGTATGGATGAAGTGTGCGCCTGTGTGTGTGTATGCCCGCCTGTTTTATTTGCCATGCTCCTCGGCTCCTCGTTTGTTGTAATTTTCCGCAGCCACCGCGCATGCCACCCCCCCACCCCCATTTCCTTTCCACAGCGGGAAAAAAATTGTTAATATATTCAACAATCATTCATTAAGTCTTGATATCTTTCAAGATATAAGGGGAAATTCTGTATTGATCCTTTAAATATTAATCTGATCCTGATTAAACTAAAAAAAAAATTCAAATTCACTATTCATGAAGAAATTATATCTTATTCCCGGCTGATAAACACTTTTTCTTAAAGAATTTTAGTCTCCGTTTAATGTTCTTGTCTCTCTGTTAAAAGTTCTCGGACAGAAAAGACTGCTGAACACAATTCTGTTCTTAACAGCACTCTGTTATTCTTTCTCGTTCAGATAAATAACAGGCGTCGAGAAACCCGGTTTGTTTTACGACAGGCTTGTCTTTATCGTACAGAAAACTTTCTGGGATTTTAAGAATGTTTCTGGTCAAGAGCCTGCAATAAGCAAAGAAGAATTTCGAAATTCTACGATTTCTTAAAAATATGCATTAAGCAGCATAATCGATTATTTGTATATTATTAATATCTAAGTAAGCAACCTAGAATATTGTTATTATTTTTGTTTGAGCATAGAGAAATTACATTTTAAAAGGAGACAATATTTTTCCCTTACTAGCATGCACTTATTATTTTTTTCGGTGCATCTTTCTTAACGTTTCACGTGTTTCCTACATTTATTTCCCTCTCTTTGGCGTTGCCTAATTTTTGGAAATGCGTAAAATATACTTTTGCGGCGCTTGTTTGTTTGTGTTCTTGGTTTTAATCATTTATTCGATTTTGCCCGCCTTCCTGCCTGGCAGCCACCACTGGGACATGTCCTTGTGGGTGCGCTCTCCTGTTTTCTTAGCAACTTGCTCACGATTTCGCCCGCTTCCGGCTTGCTGCGACCTCCGGTGTGGATTTAATCGCAGCGCATATTCAATTTCATTCCTGACGCCTGGCCAACTTCCCAATCATTTCGTGCTAATTAATTTTGGCCAGCAGCTGCCGATGATGATTACGTCAGGCTGAAGCTCAACTATTTTTGGCCCTTAATCCTTTGCTGGTTCCGCTCCGAACGAGAGAGTCAGCGAGCCAGCGTGCTGTCTCGCTAGCGAGAGAGGCCTTGCCAGGAGCGGAGCGGCCTTGCCTGCCACCCCCAGACCAGATACCACTACCATTCCCCGTCCTAGCCAGCTCTCAAGGACTGCTTTATTTATAACTCCGGCTCATCCAATTTGGGATGCCATGCGGGACCTCATGCATTATTCAGCCTACACTCAGTTGGCACATTCGCATAGTTTCATGGCGTTTCATTTGCCGTGGCTGCCTCATTGTCTTTTGCCTATTGATTTATTCACACCTACCACTTCTTGTTTCTTACCTTTGTTTTTAGCGCTTTTTAGTTGTTGTTGTTGTTGTGCATTTAACAAAATCGAATAACAGGTAAGGCCTGCTGGCTAACAGCCAGCAATCAAAGCCCCTTCATTTCAGAGGTAATCCCACTGTTGCTTTTCATATTTCAAAACCCTCACAGCTCAAAATCATAATTCGTTTGCGTTATTAAAAAGCTTTACTAATACTTCAATATTAATATGTATACATATATGTTTATGTATATTTAAATATGTATTATTTCCCATTTAAAAATAAAGCTACAGTGGCATTACTCCTAGAGCCTCGTAATCTCGTAACAACCCCGATTGTAATGTCCTTTAAACAAATTACAGATTAGCACAACGATTGGCTCCACACAGCAGTTGGACCACAAGGATAAGGGGGAGCCTGGCCACCAGCCGGTGGCCATCCACTATTTGGCCAGCTTCCATGAGATCTGCGTCGTCACCGCCCTCCTGCCTTTGGTGACGCTCTTCACGTGCTTTGTGACCGCCTACGTCTTCCAGTACGACGATGTACACGAGACACATTGCCGCGTGAGTTTTTTATCCTTGAACAGGAATCCGACTGGGAGTGTCCATGGTTAGCTGGCTCCAACCCCAGTTAATTCCCTGCAAAACGAATCACTGTTGGCCCCATGGGGAGCACCTTGCGAGACAGACACGCAAATCCACTTTTATTTTATTTAAAACGCTTTCACACAGAAAGGAAAGCATGATAGTTTTTTCGTGGTTGTTTTTTAAGAACCATAAACATTAGACTTAATTATCTCAGAAACAAATTAGTTAATTGTGCAGCCTTAACTTTATGTTAAAAAGAATTGCTTGGAATGTACATGTAAATTATTATTTTAAAGTTTGTTTCCTGTCCTTAAATGTTTCATATCAGGGGTCGGCACCGAATGTAAAAATCGGAGCCTAAATATATGAAATTTTGGCTTAGTTATGCCTTTTCTAAGTCAGCAAACTGCAAGGGTATGTAAGCTTCGGCTTTCCGAAGTTAGCTTCCTTACTTGTTGTACTTTTATTCGCTCGATTTGTCTTCTATAGGATTTTTTTGTATTAAAATTTAAAGTAGCCTTGCGTCCAATTAAATATTAAAATTTCTGGGAAACTTTAAATACCTTTAAAGCCTTTTTAGTAAATCCCCTTTCCCCCTGCTCCACCAGGTCTACAACATAATACCCTCGATAAGTGCAATTACCGGCGTCAGTCCGCAGCGTTACTTTTGGCGCTCCAGCATCGCGCTGCACATCGGACCGCGCATACCCATCGCCTTCGTCTACAAGAACTACTACCGCTCGCAGCTGCGACGGCTCAGTCCTGCCCTGGTGCCGCAGACCAGCCTGCTGATCACGGTGATCCTGGTGCTCAACTGCATCGAGATTGCGGCCCTGGGCGGCGTCACCTATATATCGAATCGAGAGAACTACCGTAGGTCGCTATACACATTCCCCTTGATCTAGTCTAATTTATCTTTATGATTTATTTATAGCTGTTCACGAGCGAATCTTCATCACTTTTATGATCTGTTCGCTGTGCTACATGTTGGCCACCATTAAGCTGAACGGCATCCTCAATGCCGGACAATCGCTGAGCGAACAGCAGCGCCTGTCCATCAAGTGGAAGAAGATCCTGTTTGTCGTCTCCATACTGAGCACCATTGGGCTGCTGGTGTTCTTTGCCAAACACCGTTTTTACTGTCACGACTTGGGTGAGTCGAATGGTTGAGTTTTCGCAGTTAAAGATTTAATTGAATTCCCCTTCCGTTCTCTCCCTTTTCAGCCTTCAGTTGGTTCGCTTTCTTCGAGTACTTGATCGCCATCGCCAACATGCTGTTCCACTTTACCATAATCTGGGACTTTCCCTCGCAGTTCATGATAATTGTGCAGGGACCCCGTGAGAATCTCGCCCAGTACTTAAGCAACCGCCAGAAAGTGGACTAGATCGGTGTCTGGGCACAGTGTGTTGTGTGTAATTCCCATACGAAACGTACAATTAACGAACTTCTTCAACTTTTAAAAACTAAGCGCTTCCATACCAAAAACAACAAGAAACTCTTCTATTTATTTCGATTCTCCTCTCTACACAACCGAACGACCGTAAAGTAAGCGAAAGCGAAATGTTCCATAGAGTTCCGCAATTTATAATAATTATTAAATATACAAGAACAGTATGTACACATTCTGAATACACATTAAATAAGTTAGCTAAGGACTAAGTGCACTCGAAACCGAAACCGAAACCGAAACCAAAAAACCAAAACAATAGGGTAGATCGCAGCTCGCCAGATCTCATGTCAATTTCGAATCGAATCCAAGGACAAGCGGCGTCAGTGTTTCACTTGTTAGTAAAGTAAAGTAAAGTAACTTAAAGTAAAGTAATTAAATAAATAGAAGTCGTATAAAACGTACTTACCACTTAGTACATATCGTTTATACAAGATGAAAACAAAACAAAAAACAAGAAAAACGAGCAAGGGGCAGTAGCCTTATTCCCTCCCTCCCATTTAGAAATCAGGCAATAGACATTAAGCTGCGACATTCAGGGCAACGAACGAACAACAAACACCAAAGAGATTGGGCCACAACAGTGATGGGAAGTCTAGAGAAATCTTAGGTATTCTTCAAATTCCTTTATATTATTTATTAAGTTACTTAGTATTATGAATATACTCACTCACACCTGCCTTAAGCCCCCGGACTTGCTTATTTCTTAACACAATCGAAACGCTGAAGAAGAATCGAAAGCCATCAATGTTTTTGTATGCAAATATCGATTTTAAACCGCTTTTTCAGCCTTAATCGGTAGTCGAATAATAAACCCCCAAAATATCTTATTAAGAACCAAGGAATGTAAAGTATTTTCATTCTTTCGAGCGTTAAACCCCCGGACTTGCTTATTTCTTAATACGATCAAAGGTATAACAGTTAATTAGATGTATTGCCGAAAAAGAATCGAAAGTCATCGATGTATTTGTATGCAAATATCGATTTTAAATCGATCTTTTCAGTCTTAAGCGGAAGTCCCATACATAAACCCCCGAAAAAATATCTTATTAAGATCCAAGGAACGTAAGGTATTTTCTTTCAAACCTATAGTATTATAGTACCTTTCCCATCACTGTTCGTGAGATCGGAAATCCAACATAGAGATGGATCGGAACACACCTTCTTATGTCAGACTAAAAAACCGAGAGTAGCAAATAAACAATTGTTCTTATAGCCAATTTAAATAGCAACAAATAAATAATGAATACAGTCAGGGCAGCATCTAAGTCATACTATTTCTAGATCGATCGCCATCATCCATACTATAGTTAACCGAATTGTAAGCCAGACAAGGGTCTTATATACTTTACAGTGACAGAGAGATACATTAATGGGTACTTTTTGTGTCGACAGAAAATGCGTGCTTAACTTTGTACTATACACACACACACACACGATGGTCAAGCGGAAGCTTTTATTCTATAAGTAATATTATTATTATTATTATTATGCCGGGCCAGGAGGAGTAGCCTTTGTACTTGCATTCCCCGAAAATGTAGCTAAACCAATGAAACAATTGTTAATTCTTACACGGTTTATATTGTACGATGATATACGATGGTTAGGCAATAGTTGAGTTGCCAGCTTGCACCCTGCGATCGAGCAAATAATACACTTATATACTTGAATTATTGTTAATGTTTACACGCCCTGAGTTTAGCTCGCTTCCCTAGCTCGAAGATTTCTACATTTCTCCCTCTAAACTCTCGCTAGTCCCTTCTGATCCGTTTACGTGCCTCACTCTCTCTCTCTCTCTATGTTTTTTGGCTCCCTTGATATTGATATTGTACTTCCAGTTCGGGATATATCCATCGATTGATTTTATACATAGCCGTTTTTTAAGAAATGCAACTTTTTACCTTTGCATAAATAACTTTTTAGGCGACACACAGCAACAACGCAAGAGAACAGCATGAGAAAATGAAGAAAACCATTAAAAAAAAATATAAAAACTATGAAAATATGTAAACTTTGTAGCTTCCTAATTTAAATAAAGATTAATACCACAATTATTGAAAGCTTTTTCTAGACTAGATCAAAAAATAAGTACGTACGGTGAATGCGGATCAAGAACCTAAGTTAGATGATATATATACTAAATATACTCCCTAAGATATATGTACATATATATATATATCGGACAAGATCTTGATTAAACATCTCTACTTTAGGCTTAATTAATATTAAAACAGGTGGCAAAAATAATAAACTTTAACCAGCCTGATAAATGATTCGATATTTATGTTTGATTCCAAAAAAACTACTAGAATATTATATTATGATAGGGTAGGGCGGGAAATGATCATTAAATCACAGAACTTCCATACATTTGATTTGCAATATGCAAGCTACTTTTCAGCTGGCGACAAATTTCCCGCTCTCTCTGGCTTTTGAACGAAGTTTCAAGAGAGCCTGGAGCCAAAATTCGTTACTCATCTTGAAGACTCTAATGTTTTTGGTTATAGGTAGGTATCCGTTCCCCTCAATAAATAATCGCAAAGCTTTAATTTTGTTTTTGGAAGCACTTAAGTAGATATTTCTTTTGTTTAATCATGTAATTTGTAAATTATTTACACTTTTTCTTGTGGCTTTTCAGTTAGCGTGAGCGTTGATAGCATATAATACCTGGACATGTACATAGAGGGGGGTTTTTCAGTTCAAAGTGTAAGAGAAAAGTTCTTGTCAAGTTGATAAGGCGCCGATGTGCATTGGGATCTTGGTTCTTTAGTCATTGTCTGTATGTATACGTACAGCTATTATATGCTAGGCGTGCCTGGAGGGGATGAACCGGATGGGAGTGGATGGATATGGGCATGGGCATGGGTGCTGGGTGGCGGTGTTAGCATTTGGCTTACAATTAAAATTCAGTACGAGTCTAAAAGCTACGGCCGATGTGTGTGTGTGTGTGTTTGATGTTAACACCTGAACGAAGGTGCGCGTGTGTGTTTTGTTTTGTGCTGAGAGTCTGTCCTTAAAACTACGTGGTTCTTGCTATTTATTGTTGCTGCTGTTGCTGTAGCTCCGTGTGCAGTGCGTGCTCTCTTGGTTGCATATTCTAGTCCGGCAGATCGATGCTGACAAAGGGTACCACCGGCTTGAGGATATCATTCTTGGCCGCCTTCTTGCCCTTCTTGTCGTGCCGCCCGAACTCATGCAGCTGCTCACTGCCCGTCCCCGTGCTCGTTGACGAAGAGGTGGCGTCCAGCGGCACGGACTGACCTGCGTTGCTGATCGTCTCGGCGTGATAGCTTATGTTGCCGTACTCCTGCAGGAATGGCATGGCCGACAAAAGGAACTGGCTGAAGGACTTGCGGATGCCAAACCACCACATGTTGCCGCCCTTGGCCGTGAAGCTGAGTATGATCAGCGCCAGGATGGAGACGAGCAGCGGCGAGAAGACCACAATGTAGGGGAACTTCAGCTCACCATCCAGCTTGTCACAGATGACCACCTGGTGGGATACGATTGGAGCGTTAGAAGGAAAGGAAATTAAGGTATGAAGTTGATCCAAACCCACCTGGAAGCAGAGCAGCGGCAGCACCGTGCATATGTTGCCCACAGCCGCATTCAGCGCCGCCTTCTTCTGCTGCAGCGACACCTCCGGCGTGCGCATCATGATGCCACAGAAGATTATGTTGTACAGAACGCTGACCAGGCTCAGGCAGATCACGATCCACATGGGCACAAAAACCACGTCCCAGTTCCAGTAGACAAACCGATCCAGCTTCAGCGGCAGCGAGACAAACTGCAGGGCATTCACCGCCAGAAAGAGCTCCAGCTCAAAGGAGCGATCGTGCTTAACGGCCCACACGCAGGCGCCAACGCTGACCACCGACCCAAAGATTAGCGGAATGAAGACCAGCACCCACAGATGGCGATCCGATGTCAGCTTATCGCAGGCCAGCAGCTCGAACATCAGCAGGATTAGGTGCAGGGCCAGCGATATGAGCATGGCCTTGAACTGGGTGTAGGCGTCGCCTTCGAGGCGATAGTGGGGATAGCGACACCAGACGATGGCGCCCACGATGGCGCCCAGGATGGCGGTGCTCTTCCATATCCAGAGCGGTGTAAAAATGGCCCAAAAAGGCCAATCTAGGAGGAGGGTTACCGGATTAGATCGGGCTCGGCTGGGAGAGCTCTCCAGAGGCCACTACTCACCAATATAGTTGTCCAGGCGCAGGGCAAAGAGCGTCACAAAGGTGAACAGGCTGCAGTGCACGATAAACTTGCTGTGGGAGAACGAAAACATCGGGATCGAGTTTGAGTTCGAGTTCGAGTTCAAGGATTAGCCCCACTTCGTTAAGGAACTTGGATGGATCCGTTCTTGACTGATTCTCACCAGGGATTGAAGTCGCGGAACAGCGATTCCAGGTTCATGTTGCTGGCGACACCATAGAGATATATGAGCTGGACACGGGACTCGGTAACTGGACACTAGTTGCTCATGCTGTTCCAGCGCAATGCGTCCACTCCTCCACCACTTGCGCTCCCTCAACTCAACCTTCTCTCCTCCCTCCCTCTCGCACGGATGGTCGGTGGCTGGCACAAAGAACTCGGCACCTGGAGCCGTCTGCTGCTGCTGCTGCGTCTGGCAGTTTTTATTTTTTATTTTTTTTTGTAAACTCTCTTTCTTTACGTTATTTACACACTTGCACTGGCATACTTTTCGTGTTGTCTTGTTGTGCCAGTGTTGCCAGATGGGAATTTTGCTTTCCCCCTAAAAAATCTCAAAGAGTCGATATTTCCCCCTGTCAGTGTTGGCACAGAGTCAACGGGCTTTTACTTATCGAGTTTTTTGTTTGAAATTAAAATTTAATATTTGTATTATAATTAAAATTATATTTAGTACAACTGTAATGCCAACATTTAATTAATATATTTTAGCTTAAAATAAATAATATTTTGGGACTTTACAATATTTTCCTAGTGCTAGAGCTAGCTTGAAACTTAGCTTTTGACTCTATTTCCATTTACTGTGGCCAACACTGGCGGTGGCATGGTGGTCGACGAGGAGGAGCAGCAGCGGGAAAAGGTCCTGAATCAGGAGCAGCAGCTGTTTGCCGTTCAGGCATCCGACTGCTGCGGTAATGGCTGCACCAACTGCATTCTGGACAATAAACCCAAACCCAGCAAGCGCGTCCTGCTGGCCGGCAAACAAAACATAATCTTGAACTACACGAAATTCCGGTTAATCGGGAAGGAAAGCCACCCACCCGATGACCGGGTGCTGCTCCTACACTTTGCAGATGGTGGCGGTGACGAGGCGAAGGACAAAGTGCTTGACATTCCCCCTGGACACCATGTAATGCTGCGTGTGGGCTCCTTGCTGCGTCCATATTCCCCTTATTGGAGCGACTTCCAGCGGCGAGAGTTCCGGGTTCTGGTAAAGCTGCAGCCGGAGGGACCCATGTCCCGCCACTTGGCTGCCGTGCAGCCCAACGACTTGCTAGAGTTTCGGGGTCCCATTGGGAACTACACCAACGACCCCAGCCTGACCAAGTGCATCTTTATCCTGGCCCAAGGCGTGGCCATCGCACCCACTATTCCGCTAGTTCGGGCTGTGCTGGAGAACGAGGAGGATATGAGTCGCATCTGGCACTTTGTGTGCGCCCGGAATCTGGAGCATGTTTTTTTCCGCGAGGAGCTACTGGAGTTTGGCCAGAACTGGAACTACAAGAGCTGTCTTTATCTTCCCCACCAGTTGTGTGACTCCCCCGCTTGCCAGGCTGCAGGTCACTGTGGAAAAGAGTGCCAGGAACTCCGACGGAGTCTTCGCTACAAGGAGGTGGCCAAGGTTGCCCGATTAGATGCCTCCGAGTTAGCCAGTCACGCGAATTCTACCATTCCCGGACAGCGAGTCCTTATTGTGGCAGGAGATGCGGGATTCCAGAAAGCTATGAAGGAATTGGCTTTCCAGGCTTTGGGCGTAGATCCGAACAATGTTTATTTGCTGTAATTACAAGGAGATTAATGGAATCAGATCCGGAAGCCGCCAAAGCAGAAGCAGTTCTTCCTTTCGTTACGTAACGTATTGAGTGGCAATCGGAACAAGTGGGCAGCCCGGCTGTCAGTTGGCTCTCGCACAAGAGCGGAACTTTTTCACTCTCTCCTTCTCTGTCATTCTTACGTCCTTTGTGTCAAGCTTGATCTTATGATTAGGAAAACAAAATTAACACATGTAAATACCGCAAATTCTGTGGCGTTTGAGGAGTTGATTAATCTTCAAAATGAAGAAAATTTTTGAAATACTTGTTAAAGTTTTTATTAAAAAAAAAAGAAGTAGAAATACTAACTGTTTACGATCTCTGGTAAATACAAGATGGAATATTTTATAGGTTGGTCTTTGGCCAAGCAGCCGCTGCGTTTATAATAGTGGCGTCTGACTTTTCCGGCAACTGTGGTGGCGGTGGCATCAACTGTGCATACTTGGCCAGGTACGGAGTCAGCAGTTCCATGGGCAGGGGGAACACGATCGTGGAGTTCTTCTCCGCCGAGATGCTGCTCAGGGTTTGCAGGTATCGCAGCTGAAGAAGGAAAACTTCCATGTTATTCAATGTCCAAAAGGGAGATTTTTGCATCAGATCACCAACCTGCAGAGCTGAGGGACTGGAGGATATGACATCGGAGGCCTCCTTCAGGGCGGTGGCCGACTTCTTCTCACCCTCGGCGGCGATGACCTTGGCGCGAGCATCGCGGGCGGCTTCGGCCTCGGCGGCCATAGCACGCTGCATGGACACAGGCAGGGATACGTCCTTGCTGCAAGTGAATTAAGTTCAGGGATAATCTGAGAAGCTCCTCCAGTAACCACTTACATCTCCACGCGCTCCACCATGACGCCCCAGGGCTCGGTGGCCTCATCCAGAGTGGACTGCATGTGGTGGGCCAGGATTTCGCGCTCGGTGAGTAGCTCCGAGAGATTCCGGGTGCCGACAATGTTACGCAGCGTGGTGGCCGCCAGTAGGCGTGTGGACAGGCTGTAGTCCTCCACTTGGATCACGGCGTAGAGGGGATCGCTGATGCGATAGTAGACCACCGCATCCACCGTCACCGTCACCGAGTCCTTGGTCAACATCTCCTGCTGCGGCACATTAAAGGTGACCGTGCGAAGGTCCACCTTGCGGTACTCATCGATGCAGGGCAGGATGAAGAACATGCCCGGGCCACGAGCCCCACCGCTCAACCGACCCAGCCGGAAGATGATGGCCCTCTCGTACTCAGCCACCACCTTGAAGCAGATGAATATGGCAATGGGGGAGGTGATGATGAAGACCAGCACGGACAGGATGGTCACTATCCACTCCATGCAGCCACGCGGCTCGTTCTCGGCTGGGAATTAAAATAAAAATTATAAAATTATAATATATATGTATATAGCAAATCCAATGGTAAATCCAAAATCCTCATAAAACAATCCCTATAACATGTATTATGGTAGCCTTGCTACCTTTGAGATCAAGAATATATATATATTTCGACCTTATTGGCTAAGATATATCTCCTTTATGGCCCTGTAAATGTTTGAATAAAATGATTTACCGTCTGCAACTGTAAACAGATACATATATCTAAATAAGAACATAAGATAAGCCATAAGACTGGATGAAGTGCACTGAGAAAAATCCTTGAAAAGTGCTGATAAATTTAATGTTACTGTACAAAAATTTCTAAGCTATAGGAAAATGTTTAGGAACTTTGATTGATAAGATTCCTTCTGTGTTTACGTGGGGAAACTCGTGTCTTTATCGAGTACTTCCGTCTTGACTTTATTTCGTAATTCCTAGAAGTGAGTCCTACTTGAGCTAACTTATCTTTCATTCATTGAGAAGTAAATTAATGAACACAACGGATAGGGTCCTTCCTAATATACTTGAGATACAAAGTAATAAGCCCGAACAAACCCGAAATAAATAAATAATGGCAAGAATGTAAAAGGTGTCAGGTTTAAACAAAAAATTACAACAGATAGTAGTGGGCATAGGGAATGCCTCAATAAAACCTATAAATGTATACCAAAAATAAAATAAACAAAGCTCATTACTATGAGTAATCTTTATTTAGTTAGATAAAGAAAAGCATGTCTCGCTCAGGTCATCAGAACTTAATATTTATAGATATGAAATCAATTATATTTACCTCTGCAGCTCGCAAATAACATTTAAAGTATCGCCCGATAAGGCCGTTCAGGGTTATTGATATACGAGTCTGCATGTCTGAATGTCTGAAACATTTGTTGTAAAAACTGCCCAACGAAATCGAACTTCTCACGCGGTCACTCCGAACCTCACACCTTTTGCTTGCAGGTAATCTAATCTAAAGCTGCGTTTTCCAAGAAATTCGCTAGAAATGTGTCGATTTTAACTGATAAAGGCTTCCAAAATTAATACAGTTCACATCAATGAAAGTGGCAGTAATAATATTAAAAGCTTTCGACAGCCATAATAGTTAAAAAATTCACTGTGAACCTTATATGGCTATTTGGAATAGATTTGGATTGTGAACATGACAGTTAATCTTATCTTTATGTAATAATACTTCATAATTATTTATTGGATTATTTTATGGACTTACATGTCTTGAATCCCCGATACTGCTGAACGGGATTCGATCTCTTGCGCTGCGGCTGCTCGGCCGGCACTCCGCCGGGACCCATGTTGATCATGTAGGCCGTGGAGCTGGTGGGACCGGAGTTACGCATGTCCTCGTAGTTGGCATACACGGGCGAGTCCTGCTGCTGCTGGGACTCCATGGCTGACTCTGGCTGATCGTTCTCGGTCCTCTCCGGTCAGCGAAACACTCGAAACTGTCGCCGGTTCAGCCGGCAAAAAGCCCAACTGTGGCCAAACGGAAAGCACTCTCATGTGATAAGAGCCCAGAGCCACGAGACCACACACAATTTGGCTCTCACAGATACCGAGTATCTCGCTTGGATTTATCGCTCCGCTGAGCTTGCAACGGGAGCATTGAGAGAAAATATTGCAAAAAGTTCAGAGTGGGTCTTAATCGGTTTCTGATTAAGGAAAGATAATCTTTATACATGGTGTCACCTTCTCTCAACGCATTTATTTTCAATCAATTTTAGAAGGGTTTTAAGTTCTAAGCCCGAGGAATTAAATGTATTTCTGTTCTGATTTTTTATTCAGTGTAAATATCGGGGGAAATACGTGCCAACAAAGACCGGGACTGTAGATCGCAGATGTTTCGCTAGTGATTCATCGTCACTGTGCTCTCTCTCTCTCTCTCTCTCTCTCGGGTGAAATAAAATAATAATAGTAATTGCAAAAAAGAAACAATATCAACTGATCAATGAGATTAAGCGTCGGGTACCAGTGCTAAAAATACCATTTATATATTTTAATAATTTTATAATCTCAACAAGAGTGTAAAAAGGGAAAGGGTTAAGGCCGATAGAGATGACTCACATTGAGACTGCAGCTTTAGTCACATTTATCTGCATTCGCTTTAGTCGTATGCAAATTTAAACTGTAGCTCAAATATTAAAAGCTTTTTTTATAACAAATAAGAGAGGGTATAGTGAAAAAGCAATTTTAAAACCCTCTTGCAGTTGCTTCGCTTTTGTTTATTTATTACTAAGGGTTGGGGCTGTCCATGTATTACTTAATCACCTATGGGGGGTCAGCGAAATGATTATGTTTGATTGTTTGGGGAGGGGGGTTCTGGGACAACGATTACGTAATCATTTTATATAAAAATATTTTGAAACAAATTTATTTTGAGGAATTTTTGGAGGTTAAAAAGTTTATGATAACGATATCATAGGGGAGGGGGTTCTTCGAATGATTGCTCTTGATTACATAGGGGGGAGGGGATCGAAAATCATTAAAAAAGTGATTACGTAATATATGAAAAATATATCCAGCATAAGGATTTCGAAACCTAAATATTTTTTGTAAAAAAAGAATTCAAGAAAAGATATTCTGTGATATTTAATAAGCCGATTTCGGTCACTTAGCCAAAAGGTTATTTATTTTTAAGAGTTTTCTACGTATTTCAAGTACACCCAACCCGTGTTTCGAAGGGTTTTGAAAGTTCTTTTACAAATTTGTTAATTTAACGTCTAAAAACTAACTTCTCGGCTTAAAACTAAAATTAAACATTACTTTTTACAACAATAAATGACAACAAAAACAAGAAAATAATGTCAAATGCCCTTGCAGAGCAATTTTAATATGAATTATTATCAGAAAGAAAATTTAAATTTCAAAGGAAGACTAATAGAGATTCCTAATATAAAAAAAAATCAAAAATCGGACGGTTAAGTCTACAAATAAATAGTTTTTTCTTTCTCTCTAGGTTTGACCCCTTAAGAGCTGCCACAAAGTAGGCTATGCTCTTTGGGAAGGCAGAACCCAGCTTGAAAGCCCAAGCCAATAGAACCCTCTCTGCAAGGGCATTAAATACGAACACTGCTGAATCATTTTCCAGGGGACTTCCCCTCGAGTTCCGCTGACTGCCGCTGCTACAGCAAATACCCGACAATGTCATCGTCGTCGTCAACCGGCGGCACTGCATCTCCCTCGCCGACCATCTGCTGTCGGCGCTGGCGCCGCAGCTCGCAGCGATGCAGTGCCTCCAAATAAGGCTGCAGCACCGACATCGAGCGTCACTGATGGTGCTGGTGCTGGTGCCGATGGAGGGGCGTGCCTGGTGCCCCATGTTGCTGGTGTTGATGTTGCTGCTGCTGCTGCTGCTGTTGCTGCTGCAGGTGCTGTTGGTGTTGCTGCTGCTGCGAGTAGGCCTGGGTGTTGAGGAAGGGCGTGAGCAGCTCCATGGGCAGCGGGAAGATAATGGTCGAGTTCTTCTCGGTGGAAATGCTGCTCAGGGTTTGCAGGTAACGCAACTGGGGAAAGAGAAAACATATAATTTATTTAAATATTTAAATATTTAATTTAGTTAAAAATCACCTGCAAAGCTGAAGGACTGGCCGAGATGATCTCTGAAGCTTCACGTAAAGCTCGAGAGGATTTCATCTCGCCCTCGGCGGCTATGACCTTGGCTCTGGCCTCTCTAGCCGCCTCAGCCTCGGCGGCCATTGCCCGCTGAAGGGCTGTGGGCAGGGAGACGTCCTTGCTGGAAGAAAGAAAAAGATATTCATAAGATATTTCCAGAAATTAAGCCCGAAACTCACATCTCCACGCGCTCCACCTTGACGCCCCAGGGATCGGTGGCCTCGTCCAGGGACATCTGCATGGTGTGCGATATGGTCTCACGCTCGGTCAGCAGCTCGGAGAGATTCCTGGTGCCCAGGACATTGCGCAGCGTGGTGGCCGCCAGCAAGCTGGTCGAGTGACTGTAGTTGTACACCTGAATGACCGCCTTGAGGGGATCACTGATGCGATAGTAGACCACCGCGTCCACTGTCACCGTCACCGAGTCCTTCGAAAGCACTTCCTGTGGCGGCACATCGAAGGAGACGGTCCGCAGGTCCACCGGATAGTAGTCATCCACGCAGGGCAGGACGAAAAAGACGCCGGGACCACGGGCTCCGCCGCTGCGCAGGCGTCCCATGCGGAAGATCACCGCCCGCTCGTACTCGGAGACGACCTTGAAGCAGATGAACACCGAGATGGGGAAGGTGAGGATCATGAGCAGCACGGACACGACGGTTGCCAGGATTTCCACGCAGCCCATGTCATCGTTTTCAGCTGGAAAAAAATTGTGGAAAAATAATAAAGACTATAGAGATTTTTATATTGTTCTTGTGGAAGTTAAAAGTTGTAAGTTATTCCAATAAAAATAATAATTTTGAACATTTCCTAGAATATTTTTCAATATTTTCTCCGTGTAAAAATGTAAAGGGAGCCGCTTCGACGATTGTTTATCGCGAATTTCACAAGCAATTGAACGGCAATCGAAGGCAACATCTGGCAAATCGATTCTATATCCCGCCTGGCACGCTCCGCTCCGCCTCCCCGATCACTTGGGATGCCGTTTCGGATTCCCGCTTCCAACTGGGAGCACTTGTTGCTATTTGAAATTAAATTCGAATGAATTTCACTTCCGTTCGATGACTTAATAGGTGATTTTCCAGCGCATCATGCTTGTTTATGTTGGGACTATATTCTACGCTGAAATTGTAATTATTAGTGTTTATACGGGGTACCTTATGGGTATTATTATTTGGTTTTAATAGAAAGAGAAGTCTCGGGGTCCATAAGGTATATTATATTATTGATTCAGCCAATTTAGGAATAATTGTATGATAGAAATGGGAGTTATTGAGCAATAAAGCTAAGCCTCAACTTAGCAACAGTATCTTGTGCATTTTGCCAAGTTAAATTCAAGTATTCACACTCTTCACTCCATTAATTAGAGAACTTGTCTTTTAATTTGTAATTTAACAAAGAAATATGTGAGAACCTGGTATTTCACAGGTATTCACGGGTATTTCACAGGTATTTCACACTCTATTTTAGCTCTATTAATCTTAATTTCGTTAGTTATTCCTGAAACAAAAAATAATTGTCTCAATTTAGTATGTAATCTATATATTAATAGGCTAAGCCTTTTTTAGTAATCCCTTTTTCCCCTACTTCCCGTTAACCGATTTTGAAACGGAATATACCATTCGATTCGTATTAATTTGTAGATGTGCAGAATATGAAAAAAAATTGAATTTGACAATGTTACCTGTTAAGTGCAGGTAAACGAGAAATACGTATATGAAGCATACGAAACGGAAACAACAACAATTTAACGAAGCAAGCATTGGAAATCTTTTCCGTTCTATTGCGATAAATCAAAAGTTGTTCAAATTTAAGCAGAAAAAACTGGAGAAAATTGGTGAGTTTGGCAAAAGTGAATTGTGAATCCAAAGAACGTGGTTATTTTGAAAAGATAATTTCAGAATTGCGATTGTTCAAGTTATTCGTTATTCACATCGTAGAAGCGTCAGTCTAAAGGTTGTTTCGGTGAGTGTCTTTCATTCTATCACATCGATTAATTGTGGTTTTCAATTGAAGAATTTAGAATTTCGAACGCGTTATGCCTCGCCACCGAACATT